>WWBZ02000011.1:600000-887092 GCA_011503125.2 Botryosphaeria dothidea
AAACCAGCGCAGCTCCGCCGACTCCGATGCCGCTCGCCGTCCCGCCCAGAAGCCGCAGCGCAAGAAGCCAATGCGCGATTTCCTTCGTCAGCAACTCTACCTCTTCACCTACCTCACCATCCAAGCTTTATTTTCGCTCTATGTCCGCCTGCGCACTGCCTACCATGCTGTCTCCGACCGCATCTTCGGCCTCCTGTACTACCACCATCGGTCACCCGAGCTCATCCAAAAGGACATCAAGGACCTGGACCGCCTACCCCAGCACCTGAGCATTATCCTGGACTTCAACGACGACGAGCAACGCGGAGCAGGGCTTGAAGGTCTAGTGAATGACATCAGCGAGGTTGCCGCATGGTGTGCCAGCGCCGGAATCCCGGCCCTCAGTGTCTACGAGAAGACAGGTATGTACGCTACCGCGCGTTGGCGAAACGCATGCTAAACGTTTTCAACAGGAATCCTCAAGAACTACCTACCCGCCACACACCGCAAGATTTCTCAAACGCTCGAATCCTACTTCGGTCCTACGAAAAAACCTACGCTCTCCCTCCGCGCACCGAACCAGCCGTCTTTCAGCCCTCCCGCAACACCTCCCGAGCTGGCCGCTGCCTCGCCTTCTGACACCAACAATCGCGCGCCTCTTTCGCACCTCACAATCCTTCTGCTAAGCGCCGAGGACGGACGTAGCACCTTGGTCGATTTGACCAAAACCCTTGCCGAAATGTCGCAGCGGAACAAGATTACACCTTCAGACATTTCTATGGAGCTCATTGATGCCGAAATCACCGAAAGCGTTATGGGCGAGCCGGATTTGCTAATCTTATTTGGCCCGAGAGTCGCACTCAAGGGCTACCCCCCGTGGCAGGTCCGATTAACGGAGATCTTGTAAGTTGACTCTTCCAGAAATGCTTTATCCTTCGCCCGACTAACATCAACCTAGCCATTCTCCAGACACTTCGGGTGTTGGGTACCAGACTTTCCTTCGTGGCCTGCACAAGTTTGCGAAGGCCCAAATGCGTTTTGGCCGGTAAAGAAATGGACACGAAAGGTGATCGCATATCCCAGATTTTCTTAAGAACGAGAACAGAATGAGCGGACTGCATTTTCGTCTTGAAAAGCATGTCGACGGCGTTGGCGTTGGGTCCTTTGCTCAAGCATCTCTTTAATGCAGCAGGTTTCTTTCCGCAGCGTTGTATCTTTGAGAAGATACCCTTGGATCCTCTTTATTGGAGCGGTTCACGTAGAGTAGAATATTTACTTCTATATCATTCTAGTCACGTAACTGATGCGACCACATATGCTTGCAGGTATTGGAGTGTGCATAGCCCTCGTGAAATACCCCTCTTCAGATAACACATTCCACCTGCTTGATACGAGGATCTCGGATCACTAGAGCTCACCGCCTCGCTCTTATCTACGCTGAAGCCTTGCCCTGATTCCGCCGATCATTGAATTATTTTGGTTCCTAAGCACTTGGGAAAGCTTCGTCAGCTATTCTCGACTCCAATGGTGCACAGACAGTTTTGACAAGATCCAGGCCATAGTCTGTTGCACGTTGCTCATTGTAGCCAATACAAGGGGTTTGAAAACATTCACCTTCTTCAATGAGCAGTTCCCCCTCTTAGATGGCTTTGCAGTGGTGGGTCGGAGGTGGTGGCTCGATAAGATATGATCTCTGTATCACCGAGATGGCGCCTTCCGAAAGCTTCCAGCAGATCCCCGCGCTCGCTGTCGTCATCGCGGGGTCTGGATCGTGCAATAGCTCCTCGACATAAATCCCATAGCAATCGCAATCCTCGCAATTCTACTCTTTCTCCTCTCCCCACCCCCAATTCTCAAAGCAAAATTTCAAACTTCTGCATCAAAAATGGCATTGAACCCGAAATTCGCCGGCCAGAAGCTCGCCTCCGGCGTGAAGACAGTCCACACTCTCGAGCTTTGTAAATCTCCCATCTCAACTCATGTGCACTCATACTAATACAATTGTTCGCGCCAACAGACCTCGACTATGTCTGCCCGGTTTGTAGCCTTCTTATCGCCTTCCAAGCGAAACCGCTAACATCCGAACCTGCAGTTCTCCAAGAAACTGTTCACCACGCTCTACGACCACGTCCTCCCGACCATCAAGACCAAGTACGACTCGAAGCTCCAGATCATCTTCCGCCAACAAATCCAGCCGTGGCACCCGTCCTCGACCCTCGTCCACGAAGCCGGCGCGGCCGTCCTGCGCCTTGCGCCCAACAAATTCTACGACTTCAGCAAGGCGCTATTCGAGAAGCAGGGCGACTTCTTCGACGTCAGCGTCGTCAATGAGACGCGCAACAACACCTATAAGCGCCTCGCCAAACTCGCCGGCGGCGTTGACCTCGATGAGAAGGAGGTCTACTCACTGCTGGAGATCTCGGACAAGCCAGGTCCAGATGGCGCCTTGAACACCGGCAACAAGGTGACGGATGACGTGAAGGTGTTCGTCAAGACGAACCGCCTCGTTGGCATCCACGTCACTCCCACCGTCGTCTTCAATGTGAGTTTTGCTCCCCTGCTTATGTGTGTTCAGGTACTGATCTGTGTGGTTAGGGCGTCGTCGAGAACAGCATTTCCAGCAGCTTCACCAAGGAGCAGTGGGAGGAGTGGCTCGAGAAGAACATTGTCTGAAACCACACCTGTATACCGCTTGCAGATAAACGAATTCCATGACTGATTGGGCGTGTTCACTGTTAAAATAGGTGGAGCCTCCCAGTTCCGTTAAATCAATCCAATCGATCACTCCAGTTTCTCGCCTTTGACTGTTTCAAACAGAATCTCTTAGCATTAGTCAGTGAATGGTAAGCCTTACAAGTACTGGATCCTCGAGTTTGAAGCTTTATCTTGTCTAACTGAATGGACCGATCACCTGCCCACGTCATCCCGTAGGAACGCAAGTGATACTGCAGCTTGAGCCACATGAGTTCATGCACCTAAAGTTTGTAAAATGCATCTAACGTTCTGCATTGAGAAATTGGGAAGAGTTGATATCCGCTTTTTGCAGCATCCCCATCCAGGCCGCATGCATCCCCATCCATCGCATCCTTTTCATCGCCTCGCCTTGCTTATCCCGCTCTCGGCAATGCAATCAAGCATCTATCCCTTCCGCCGCAAACCTCCTAGCCAATCATTCGCCGCAAGTCAGGAACGTTGTTCCTCTCAAACCCCACAAAAGTGTGGGAATCGGGGTTCCGTTACGACAAGCCCCGAAGAAAATCAATCGAAAGGAGCGCCACGACCACGGGGACGGAACATCGAAAAAGAGACAAACCGAACCAGAGATCGACCATGCGGCTCAGCAAGGCACACGCGATCCAGGCGTGCCATCCTACTCGCTCGCGCTGATAACCGGCGGGCCCGACGCCGGCCAGCCAAGCGCTTGGCGGTGGATAAACCCAGGCGTAATCCGCTTCCTCTTCCGCAGAGCAAGCGGGGATGCTCGTATGTCGCTAGTCAGCCTAAGGGAAAAGACCTCTTGGGCGCACGAGCTGCGGGCTGAATGATGCAGCTTGGATTGGGGGGGGGGGCAGCAGACGGACGTAAGGGCACACGCCGTTAGCGATAAGGCGGGCATTGCGGAGAGAGAGTATAAATTGAGTTGGAGTGCGCGCGGGATTATCCTTTCGAGTTCCTGTCATTCACCGCGCGTCATCGTCGTCTCCCCCCCTTTCTTTGCTTCGTGACGTCAATTGCGTTGTTTCGTCCTCCTCCTCTGTTCGGTTCCAAAGTAATATGGCTGCTTCGGCACTCGCTGTCGCCCTCGGCGCTCTGCTCGTCGGCAACGCCGCCGCGTACCCCATCCCGCACAATGACTTGCACGGACGCGTCGAGGTGCAGGGTCATCGAGGAGGCTTGGGTTTGCGGAACGAGGAGTCCCTCTGGGTAAGCAGAAGCGTTGTTCCTGTGCCTCGGTGGCTGAGAGGGGGAGAGAGGATGGGGCTGAAAATGCGGAGCGTTGCGCTAACTGGTTTTGGCAGGCGTTTGCGTACGCAATGGTGAGCGCCCGGAACATGGCGAACAACTGTGCAGACCGTGTGTTGCTGAATTTTTGTTCAGGAAATTGGCGTCGATACGTTGGAGATGGATACTGTGTTCACGAAAGATGGGATCCCGGTGATCTGGCATGATGTGAGTGACTGAAGCCTTGTGTTTGTTGGGTATCATGTGCGCTGACGACGCGAAAAAGCACTACATTTACCCAACCAAGTGTACTGGTGATTATGTCGGACAGTACATCAACAGCTTGACTCTGGCTCAGGTCAAGTCGTTGGACTGTGATCTCCAGCTTGAGGAGCATCCTCAACAAGAAAGTATGCCGATTCCATCCTGGAAAGGAGATACAACGGGGAATGCTGCTTGCTAACCACGTCCCAGTCCACCCCGGCACCAAAATTGCCACGCTCGAGGAAGTCCTCGATCTGGTCAACTGCTACGGCGACAAGGGCGTGACCATCAACCTCGAGACCAAGATCGACCCCACGACGCCCGAGCAGACCTGGCCGGTCGAGAAATACATCGAGCTGATCCCCATCCTCGAAAAGCACGGTCTCCTCGAGCGCACCTACATCCAGAGCTTCGACTGGCGCACCCTCGTCCTCATCCACGAAAAGTATCCCTCCATCCCCACCGTTGCCCTGCTCGACGACACCACCGTAGTTCCGGACGCCAACGGCACGTATCCCTGGCTCGGCGGGCTCAACCTCGACGACTACGACGGAGACTGGGTCGCCGCGGCCGCCGCCATCGGCTCGAGCGTGCTGAGCCCCGTGCATGGGACCCCGTCGAACTTGACTGTCAATTCGCCCGGCTACACGCCTTTCACGACCAAGGAGATCGTCGATGAGGCGCATGGGCTAGACATGCAGGTCATCCCCTGGACCGTGGACTACGAGGTTATGATCAGCAAGCTGCTCGATGACGGTGTTGACTCGATCATCAGCAACTACCCCGAACGGGTCATTGCCGTTGCCAGACAGAGAGGGCTTTCTGTTGGCCGGGCCAGGAACCCCAGCAAGCCGGAGTGTCTTGCGAAAGCAAGTGCCTGAGAGAGAAACTGGAAAAGTTGATACAATGCCCAAGTGCTGCACTTAATGTCTACTGAATGCCAATGTATAGAGAAACTTAAAGGATAATGAAAGAACGTACAGCAAGCATTTGCTCATATATTCCGCACTCCGTCCACCGCAACGATCTCCTCAGCATTGACCGTGCTTGTTGTCGAGATTTGCCGCCTTGTGTCCACGGATCCGGTCTCTTCGTCACCGGCGCGGTGTTCGCGTTCGTTGATCGTCCGCATCGTGATTGCGACCTCGTCCTCCTTGAGTGTGGTCTCTCCTTCAAGCGTGGGCCACCATCCACGTTCCTGCCTTTCCCTCTCCTCTCGGTCCTTGCTTCCTTCTTCAACGAGTTCCACTTGGCCGCGCGCTGCTACTCGAGCTTCCTTCCACCGAAGGAAAGGATAGAGTATCCGGATAAGTATAGGCCTGCACGCTGGGAGACACCCGCATACAATTCCCATATTGGTCTCAATGGCGGGGAGAATGAATATCCATACACCTTCCCAGAATTTATCATCTGCCTTGAACCAAACAAAAAAGTACCATATGCGAATCACTCCTGCAGTTGAAATCCTGGCGCTGGTGTCAGTAATTAATGAGCACTAGGTGGGATGTCAATGTTTCCAGAAGTCCACGCACTGATCAAAGACAACGGCGAGAAAGTCGACTTACAAGCACCCCACGCAGAAAAGGCCAATCAACCCCAAACGCTGTTCCTTTGGAAGTTGGACGTCCCAGAGGAACCGTGCCGGCCATAAAAAGACGATGACATCCGTGAAGCTATTGAGAGCCGCGGCGGCTATGATGAGACGTCCCCGATGGATGCAGAATGTCAAGTGCTCTCCTATCCCCCATGCTTTGTCCGGGGTAGTCGATTCGGGACAGAGAGCCGCATTGACTATCATCACTGTGACAACGCTGACGCAATAGCCAATGGAATAGGCTATGGCCATCCAGCAGAACCACTTGTTGGCTCGGACATGGGAGAATATACGTAGATACGCAATGCACACCGATATCTTGTTCAATGAGACGCCGGGGTACCAGATGCGTTCATAGACCATATTGAGCTACCCAGTGCCTCGTCAGAAATTTTATTGAGATTTTTCAAGCAGCCACATAGGGGAAGGAACTCCAGCTGATTATACCTTCATGATTTTTGGAACAAGTTCCGGTCTAATATCACGAGTATGCCTTCCGTACCCCAGCTTCGTCATGTAAAGGATCAGAATTGATTGGCATAAAGTGAAAGCCTACATTGCTTCGTAGTCAGCTTTTTTTCTGCTCTGGGCAAACAAATCTATCATGCGTGTCGAAATCCTGAAGAGCAAGTCTTACCCAAGCAAGCAACATGATCCAATCATCCCATCCAAGAACCCGGCGCGTGTATCCTCTGATGTAGAAACGGATGGCCACGATAATGGTCATCAGGACTGCCAGAGGCACCATGAATCCGAACAGAAGACCGGCCCGTGTCGGAGGATCGACGTAATTAGGCGCGGGGCCGGCTTCCATGACTGTGGATGCAGGTTCCGGAGATCACGACTCAAAAATCCGCCGAAACCTGTTCGGCCCTCCGAGAAATCGGGTGCGGGATGATGATTGTTGGGGGTTAACGACGCGGATGACTGTATAACAACAGCGCTATGGAGGGCATCTATTTGGAATCAGAAATGATCGGAAACGGCCATGAGAGGCATCTATGAATGTTGATGAGTTGATCAGGCGCAGAAGATTCCCCATAGGACACTCGGAGTAATTGCATTTGAGCAATGCGCTGGATTAAAACAAAACTCGGGGTTCAGATATAGAGTTCTCGGGTCTCTGTTCGAGGAAACCCGCCTGGGACACTCAAGCTCTTTTGGTGGAAAGCAGAAGCCTATGACTGAAGCGAAGCGCCATGATTCACGATAGAGGTGGCGGACGGTCACGGCAAGGCCATTCGGATAACGCAGGAGCTGCGGGAAATTCCAGACGACACGAACGAACCGGAAGGCATATTGAAATGCCTTTCCTTCGCGGGCCAGACCTGCTGGGCTCGACTTTTCTTACAAACCGATATCGTGAGTATATCGGGGAATAGCTGCTGGTTGGAGGACACCGGTCTTGTCGAAGTATAAAATGGCCTATCGGGCCGTCAAACAACCTTAATCACGGCTCGGGTACTGATCGAACCCAGTGGTCCGGCAAGGCCAGCAACTTTGCCTCTCGCGTATCGGCTCTGAGGGGTAGGCCTGTGAATGCGGCAAATGAGCATAAGCTTCCCCGGGGTGCTGGCTCCGGGACTCTCTTCCCGGTTGAGAACGGATAACGACAGCCAACGTGGAAACATGGAAGGCAGTATGCGGATCATCTCGGACGCAGCCGGTGACAGAGATGAGAATAGATATGCATGGGCAGTTTCGCAATTTTTTTCACTCCACAAGGAGATGCCTTGCGTGGTGGTGGTGACGTGCAGCCGAAGGTGGAACGTTGCCCGAGAGTCTCATGACGCTCGCAAAGGCTCTTACTCGGGAAATGCTAATCTCGTGGTAGGACCATTCCTGTGTCATGCTGTCAGTTGTTTTTCGGAAGAAGTTGAGAAAAGAGAGTAGAGCCGCGCGATTTTTTGGAAGGAAGTTGTGACGTCGGCCACGTTTTTCATCCATGGCGAAAACCACTAGCCCCGAAATGGCCAGCATGCGCTTTCCGCTTCCATCCCTCCCTGTTCTGCTGCTCCATCTGAATAGTAACACATACCTTCACTTCAATGGGCTGATTCGAATCAGGATTCCTGTGTCTAGCTGACACTGTTTTCACCTCTGATTCCTCGGTTGGTCGGATAAGAGGAGCTTCCAGAAGAGCTGTGATGTGTTGTTGTCACTCACATCCACGATGATATCAAATTCTAAAAACATCCGTCTTTGCTGCAGAGCGTTTTCTCGAATTTCCTTCCCAAGACTTTCCCCTGGCACTCGTGAATGGGGCAAGCACGAAAGGATTCTTGGCGTTGTCAATCGTGATCTTGCACCAAGCAAAAAGCAATGTTCAAGTTATCTAAAACAGATAAACAGAGCGAGTGGAGTCGTCCAGGGTTCGTGCTCAAGACAGGACAGTGCCTTCCCAGTCAGGCACTGCCAACAAAGATACTAGTCCAGAAGAAGCAATCTCGCCTCAACCACTTCGTCATCGCTTCCTTCCATACGGCGCGGCCCGGCATCAATTCGTCGTCGGCCTGCCACCGGCTCCGTCGGTACGACACCAGCCTTTTTTTTCTCCGGCTTACCATCTCTCTCTGTGCATCGCCTCACTTATCTCACCGCTTCATCTCAACACCAAGCTTGACTGAACAACCTGCCTGGGCACCTCAATCAAGCCTGCCGCCATGGAATCCTCACATCACCTGTTGCAGCTCCCACTGGTCCGGGGTGACAAGCTCTTCCCGGAAGAGCTCTGGGACATGATCGCCGCTTGCACAGACCAAGCCACACGCAAGAATCTCCGCCTGTGTTGCAACACACTCTCCCGCATCACCACCCCTCACCTCTTTCGGACTATTTATTTCCAGCACAATGACCCCAAGACCCGCCTCCATAGCATCACCCGGAGTTCCGGGATACAGGATCATGTCAAACGTCTGGTGATGCGGCGCGGCGATCTTATGCGGCGCCTTGAGGACAGCTCTGGAGACGTGTGGAGTCCTTTCCCAAACCTGACCAGCGTGGACTGCAAGCTCTCCTATGATCCATCGGGGAGGGACATTCCAGCGTCCACCTTTTGGTATTTTCTGACATCGGTCGAGAAACTCGAAGTCCTGGAAGTTGAAGACAGGAACTATCGCGACCTGGTTCGGACTTTTCGCTGCACGAAGGGTCGCTGGAACGAGAGTCACTGGAACAAACTCCACACCGTCACGCTGAGTGCTGTTGTCACCGGTGCATCCATCTTAGCCTTCCTCTCTCACCTGGCGCCTACCCTGCGAAGCCTCCATCTCATCGATTGCTCGATCACCCAGCCTGGATATACCTGGCCTCACATCATGGATCAAGCTCGAAAAGTGCTCTCGCTGGAAAGCATCAGACTCAACAACCTTGAAGATGCTGAGGACCTTTATCTCCCGTTCGGAGAGTGCGAGTGCGAGATCATCACCAAATTCCAGCAGAGAATCTACGACTACTTGCTCAGAACGACGGACGACTATCCAGAGTGGAACGAAACAAAGGTTATCAAGGCTCATCTGAATCTTCTTAGTACTCCCCCTGCTGTACAACACCATAAGGAATGCTTTGAGCAGATGAAAACTTCGCCGAAGTTCGACGATATCATGGATAAATTGAATAGCTACCTATGATTGGTCTCAGCTGTTTCTAGCTTGTAAGCATTAAGGGGACCTGCTTCGCTATCTAGTCTATCCGGTCACATTCTCCATCTCATAGCTTTCGACGAGGTTTTCTCCTCATGCTCACAAGAAGCGAGATTCTGGACACTGAGCTTCCCGCCGGCAACTCACCCTGCCTTCTTCAAGAAAGCTGATTCGAGTCCTTAACAAAATCTTTTGAATATGTCGAAGGCCGCAAAAATAGAAGAATCACACTGTCCTCTTCCGGCGGAATCGGCGTGTCTAACACACACAAACCCGTGGCGGATCTCCGGCCGGACTACCTTCAGCGCACAGATACCACAAGGGAAAAAAAGACCATCTGGACCCACAGCAAAAAAAAGGAACCAAAACACAAAAAAGTACGTACAACAGCCGGGATTCCCCAATGGTCACCCACTTGAGTACTAATCAGCCGGTTCGCAGGTTCAATATCGGGGAGCGGACGGGACCCGTTGCTTTCTGCGGCCTATGGTCGTACGTGGAAGGTGGAGTTGCAGACAGGCATTATAGATATTGGAAACGTGCGGCGACGGCGTGCGTGCTGGGACGGCAAGTGGCTGCGGGTGAGCATAATGGGGTCAGCGGGATAGGAAGAACTGAAGAAATCATAGAGGACCCTATACTACGGGGGAATAAGGCTGCTTGAAGGACAGTGGTGTCTCTACTCCATAATCCTTTTCCTCTGCGTCGGCCCGATTCCAGTAGCAGATATATTTGAGATGGAGCTCTCCCTCCCTCCCTCCCTCTCTCTCCCGATAATTGAGGACAGTTCCCTTTTTCTCTTACCTCTTGCTCCAGTGAGGCCGTCTGTATCTGACGTGAGGGAGTTCCCGAAGAAGTTCTTGATGACGCAAGCTATGGTTACCTACTTGCTGTCTGTCTTACCGCATCGAGCGGTCCGGCGAGGTGTTTCTGCGGCACAGAAAAACTCATCAAAGACCACCGTCACGCCCAGACACGCCTTTTCCTGGCAAATCAGCGTCTTCAGCGCATGGATCAATCTTGTTTTTGTAAATTAGGACAAAAGAGGTTCGAAAACCCAAAAGTGTTGTTGGTCCGCGCAGGCAGCCGTCCTCCACGAACAGTCATCACGACACAACAAAGAAAAAGGGTCGGCACCAACAAAGCATTGCTGCATTTCAAAATGACGAGAAGAAAAATATGAGGACGGTGCGATTTGAACGCACAGCCTTCAGGAAACTCCAGGTGAATGGTTGCTGGAATCTGACGCTATGAGGGGGATTAGTATAATGTGTGTATAGTGAGGATGCTGTGAATCAGGGATTGCGTACCGCTACCATTGCGCCACGCCCCCAAGTTCATGCGAGGAAAAGGGCGTGTTGCACTCATGGCACCTTGAACCGCTCTTGCAAGGCGGACTCACTGGCCACTGGTGGAAGGGGAAGGACGGAGGATGTAGCAACAACCCACCACGCCAACAAGACCACGCACTAACCACGAACAACGAAACATTTGCACAGAACCAGAAGACACTGAATCATATTCACAAAGACTACGCAGAGAGCTCACAACTCATCCTTCTGCCTCTGTTCCTCCTCCTGCTGCTGCTGCGCCTCGAACTTCGCCCTCTCCGCATTCTCATCCCACATCCTCTTCTTCGGATTGCGGGGCTTATCCGACTCCACCAGGGGCTCTCCATCCCCCCTCCTAGGCACATCATCTTCCGCCTGCGGCGCTGCGTCACCGGTCGCCGCTGATTCCGCCATCTGGCCGACCTGCTCGGACAGGCTCGGGTTCTGCTCCTGCTGTTGGGGATCACCCCGCTTGACCCCTGCGCCGCCGGCGCCCGCGCGCACGTGCTGGACGGGCTGGTCGGACATTCTGCGGTGTGGTTTGTTGCTGGCGCTGGGCTGGACAATGAGGCTCGTCGACGACGAAGCCGATAAAGTTGCTGCCTGAGATGAGAGGGCTTGGGTAGGTGCTGCGCCACCGGCGAGACCGACTGCGACGAGGATGCTAAAGAGAAACTTGTACGCGAACTTGAGGGGTAACCAGGCGAACCACCAGAGGGGTCCGTAAAGGATGCGTCTGAAAAGGAGCCAACAGATTGTCGTGAGGAGGATGTAGAAGGTGGTCTCGAGGTACCAGGTGTCGCTCTTCTGGGATCGAAGGAGCGAGTTGACGAGGGTCTTCGAGTTGGCGAGGAGGGTGCTGAGGTCCGTGTATCGCTCTCCGAGCTCTGCGAGCGCGGCCGTGGATTGATCGAGTGTTTCTTGTGCGAAGCGGGAGCGCGACAGCTCCGATGTCATCAACTGGTGCGTGCGTCTCAGGGCGGCGGTGACGTCGCTCGAAGCGTTGGCGACGATCTCGTCCTGGGTGAGCTTCTCGGTGCCGCCACGTCGTCTCCCCGCGCCAGGAGTGGTGTTGCCTTCTTGGATGCCGGCGAAGAGGAGCTCGCGTTCTTTCTGCTTCGCGGCCTCTGCGTTGCGCTTGGCTTGTAGTTGAGCTTTGCGGAACTGGCTTCGTGCCCTGTTGGAGCTGGGGATCAGTGTTCATGTCCATTGGTGCTTTGGGAAGAATGTGCCCACTCACTGCTTGAGGCCTTCGCCCAGGCGCGCAACCTGTATGCTCAACCTGCTCTTCTCGCGCTCCTTCTCACTGTCTTTCTTCTTGCTACCGAGCGCACCGCCGGTGGCAAATTCCTCAACCTCTTGTCTTAGGAATTCAAGCTCCTCTTCTTGAAGCTTCAAGCTATCGTGGATCTCGGAGCTTAGCTCAACTCGTACGTCGCCCTCTTCGCCGTCGAGTGGAGTGGAACCGGGCTGGAACTGCAATTTGGCGAGACGGTAGATGAGCTGGACGGTCTGTTTGTTCTGATCGGACAGACCCGCGAGGCGTGTTGCGAGGGAGGAGGTGGTGGTTGAGGTTGTCATTGTGGACGAGCGGCCACGGTGGGCGATGGCCGAAAGCGCGCGGATCAGGGAAAGATGCGGTTGCGCAGCAAGGGCAGCGCCGATGTCATCGGGACGCGGAAAGTCATGGCCGCTCGGACTTGCCGAAGAGCCAGAAACTCCCGCCGCGCCGACAATTTCCAAAGCGCAGTGTTTGGACGCGGCCGCTGCGAGAGAGCTCACACGCCTGTTTGCACCCCCGCGCCTTCAGCCAGACTCCTCCACACGTAAGTCTCCACATGCTGCACTTTCCAATGTATATCTGACGACCGAAATATAGGTTGTTCATTGCTTTCTCGCCGTTCCTTCCATCTCCCTCCCTCCATCCGCTATCCTCCGCCAGCGAGCACCGCAGTCGCCGTTCACGATGATCACCCGCTTCTTGACCGAGGTGAACACCAAGTTCAACCCTTTTACACGCACCGCAAAGACTGCACGCAACTTCCTTGCGCTGCTGCCGCCAAATGCCCGCGCAGAGATGAAGATCAACGCGAATATGCTCCCCAGAACCAGCAAGGACCCGACAACATTGGATTTGAAATTCAGTACGTACATGAGGTCTCGCTGTCCGGTCATGCATGGCTGCATTTAATTTGCAGATGGTTGCTTGCAATGGCGTTGTGTTCTATTTCTACAGACTTATCGCTAACACGAACTCACCCCCGCAGAGGACGGCAAGGAAATGAAGCTTGACCTGGAGAAGCTCAAGATCAGGGACGTGGAAGAGGAAGTCAATAGACACTCACGTTTGCTGGCAAGACAGGAGGAGCTGTCGGGCTAGGGCTTAAAAGGATTTAACGATTGATTTGGGTTCATTGCATTTCACGGAGTTATATCACAGGGATGCACACGTGGATTTGAAGGGGACCTTGAAATTCATCACAGTCGGTTCCATTGTTCTTTTGTCTATACCATCTCCACGACAGCTATGTAAAGTGTTCCAACTTTGTACCGTCCGAGCCCCAGTCTGCTGGCGTTTTCACGCGCCTACAGCTATGGAACAGGTGATTTACTGGGTGGGAGCACCAGAGATGAAGAACCACTTGTCAATGCTGGGGTCAATGGGGGCGGGGTAGTGGTTCTCGCCCTGGGGAATGTTGAGGGTCGAGGGGTCGATGCGGTCGGGGGACGAGCCGAGGGTGGTGTTGGTGCTGGGTGAATCATGTTAGTTAGAGGACATGCAGGTCTGGGGGACAGAAACTTACAGAGAGATCTCGCCCTTGGGGGTCTTGCCAGAGATCAGGCGTTCCCAAGCCTCAGCGCACTCGCGGACAATGTCGGTGGCGTACTTCCTGTTCTTGCACTCGCCGGAGAAGGCGAACTGGTTCTCGGGCTTGCCGTCGGGGATCTTGTAGATACGGAACCACTCGTTGGTGGCCCTCAGAAGACCGGGCAGGTGCCTCTCGACATCCTCAATGTCGTTGAGCTTGGGAGCAAGAGGATCGTTGACGTCGATGACGATGATCTTCCAGTCGGTTTCCTCCTCGTCAAGCAGAGCCATGACACCGAGAACCTTGACCTGCTTGATCTCACCAGGCCTGGCGACAAGCTCGCCAATCTCGCAGACATCGAGCGGGTCATTGTCGCCCTTGGCCTTGGTCTCGGGGTGGATGACGTTGGGGTCCTCCCAGGTCTGTGATTGTTTGTCAGTGCGATTGTCCCCTGACGACGGCGGGGTTGCTCGAGAGCGGTGCGGGGCTCACCTGGGGGAAGGCACCGTAGTTCCAGAGGTAGCCCTTGTGGGGGAAGCAGTTGCGGACGAAGCGGAGCTTGCCCTTCTTGGTGTCCTGCTTGATGGGGTTGAGGGTCTCCTCCTTGGAGATCTGGTGGGGGCAGCAGGTCAGCGTGGCTCGCTCAACGACGGGGTTGACGGCGACGGCGGAGGGCACTCACCTCCATCTTCGCGTTGGTCCAGCGGGGAACCTCGACAATCATGTTGAGGATGGTCTGCTGCTCATTGGCATACAGAGGGATGTCGTGGAAGGGCGAGACGGGAACGCCATCCTTCTCGATGTAGACGCGGTGCTCAAGGGTGTTGGGCGCGGCGACCCTGCGGGCAGTAAACTGCTTGGGGGCGTTGGACGAGACTTGGGCCATGATGGTGGATGATGGATGTGATGGAGGGGTGAAGTGTCCCGCTACCTGCTGCGTGCGAGATTGAATTTTGTCGAGGCTGGTGGGGTAGCGGGAGGCGGCCAGGTTGCGTGGATTATTAGGAGCAGCCAGCGTTGCGAACGTCAGGGCGGGCGGTCTGCGCGAGACTGCCTGCCGACAACAGCCAAGGTCGGTCGCAAGGAATAATTTGCCCGCGAGGGTCGCCGGTCGTCTGCACGCGTGCTGCACGCCGTTCATACAGCCCGGCACGTCACGTCAGTAGCCCAGAGTGGCAGATATGCTAGTTTTCCGTTGGCTGATGACCGAGGCTCTGCGTCGGGAAAGCGACGGGCAGTATGTATTGGCAGCCCTCGCCCTCGCCGCCCGCCGCCTCTCTCCGCCGTGTTTTCGCCTAGACAGGGGGACGTGGAACGGGCGGACGGAATCTTTTCACCGCTAATACAGCTTATGTGGACGCCAGAATCCTGCCAATGCCCCTTCAGACTCCGCCAACGAGCTCTTCTGCCCGGATTTTTGCCCGTCCCTTCGTCCAATGCTGTGCCTATTCTCTGCACATTCAAAAGTCACGTCGGCGTACCCCTCGCTCCGGTCTCGGGGCAAGTAGAGACCTGCCAGATCGTCCTCGAATGTACCCTCCTCGTCATCAATCGCATCTCCCGTCATGTCTGGCACGCATATCTTCCCAGCAGTCGCATACTGTGCATCGTGGTTATCAAAGCCGGCCTCGTCTGGCACTTGCATCTGATAAAGCCCGGGACGCTTCGGCGCAATCCCACCAGCCCAACGTGGTAGCACAGAGGATGGATGCACCTCAGCTTGGCTTGCAGCATAGTCAATCTCAACAGACTTTTCGAAGTACCCCATGTCCGTGTCTCTTGACTGCTGCTCCAAAGGCGCGTTTCGCGCCGGCAGCACATCATGACAGGCATTATCGCACTGGCGCAGCAGCCGGCCAAGCGGCGATGACGATCTGGGAGGGGCTCGCATTTTTGTCGCGTCAGTAGTGCCATCAATTGCATCTTGCGCCATCTTCACATTCCCGTTTCGGACAACGCAGAGACCAGGCCTTCCGGCGGACGCACGCTGGATCTGATGGCCTTTTCCTACAAGGTTTGTACGCTTCTCCTGCTGCTCATCGACGTCACGCTTCGGAGCATTGTCCTCGCCCTTTCTAGATGGTAGACGAGTTGCTGTATACGTTAACTCTTGACGCTTCCTGTCAGTCCAATGCTTGTGGGACGAAGGGGGTACTGGGCTTTTAGTCTGTGGAACGTCTAATCCAACATGTGGGTCGTCTTGCGCTTTCGGCTGGGAGAACGCTGCGCCATCATAACCTGCAAGTTCGTTGTCAGACTTGCGGCGGTGTCTGTTTTCAGACCCGAATGGCACTTCGTCAGGAGTACCCGGCCGTGTTCGTTGAAGTAGGGTCCCGGTGGAATCACTTGAGATATCATCGCAATCATCTTGCTGCTTCCTAGCCTCCATCCGAAGCGGCAATGAGCGTCCCAGAGACCTCTGAGACGCAGCTTCATCAGTATACCGACCAGATTCCGACCAAGGTATGTGGTAGGTGGCATCCGAATGGCTCGAAGGGTGGACGCCGTGTGTCCCAAAGCCCAAATAGGGTCTATCAGGAAAATCGACCGGTGGCTTCACGGGTGTTCGGTTCTTGGAGGACACTGAGGTACGATGCGCTTTGCGTACGTTACTCTTAGAGAGTTGATTTGGCCGCTTTGTGGTTGGAAGGATGGCGTCTTTCTCCGCAAGGATGGGCCGCTTCGCAAAGTATGCCGATATCTCGTCCTCCTGCGCGGCGGCGTTGCCGCTCTTCTTGCGTATCCTTGAAGTTTCCTCCGCTGACTGGCTGTCCTTAGGGTTGCTCCGATTCTGCAAGAAGCGCATCTCGGAAAAAACCAGGTCAGGTACTACTTGCAAGGTTAGAGGAGCGATGCGGAAGTACAACGCACAACAGAGAAGATCGGCTCACATCCGCGTCCTTTGACGGGTGACGATACGCGCCCCTTCTTGAACAACCCAAGGCCCTCTTTCGGTTTTAGCTGTGGGCAACAGGCGGATGCGTCAGTACCTAACAGTTTTTGCGGGACATGCAGGCCGTCTCACCGTCAATCTGTCACTGGTCACATTCTTGGCGTGGAAGGCATGGCCTGGATCTGGCTGGTTGCGCCTGGTTCGGCGGCGATCTTCGTGTTTGGCCGGCGCGTGTCTGTCCTTCCTTCTCCCACGGTCCGGTCTGCTCTGTTTCTTGTCCCCCTTTGGCTCATATATCTCAGGACGTGTCCTACGGCGGGGCCTGCGAATGTAGAGTCGAGATTCGCTGCGATCAGCCGACCCGGATAGCTCAGAAGAACAGCGGCTAGCCGTTTTATCCGATGCAGTGTGCTGCCGCGCGCGATCTCCATTCCCTGTGCTCTGCGTCACCGCGTGGTAATAGTCATTGGTTCGATCGACCTGGAGCAGCGAGCTATCCGAAGAGGAGTGCTTCTGCGGCCGCTTGCGCTTGCGTTCGTGGTGGGATGACCGTTTAGCCGCGTCTCGGGGACCGGTTTCCCTTGCTTGCTGACCTGCCGGTAAGCCCAACGACGCAGGAGAGCCCGGGGTCTTCGTCTCTTCTAGCCACCTGCGGATGTCCATGTGCGGTGGTGGCTGCTTGCTGCAGCTGCCAGCGTCTGGGGCCCGGCCAGCAGCGGACTCCAAGCCGGCAAGACCCGTTCACCGACTCTCTGAAGGCCGTGCTGGAGGCAGTTGTACAGCATGGAGCGGAGCGCTGTGGTCGAGGCTAGAAAGGAGATGGGAAGGACATGACGCGGGAGCGAAGCGGAAAGGGTTTACTGGCGGCGGTGCGCCGTGTAACGACGGCTCAAGCTGGGGGATAGCAGAGCGCCCCGGCGATGTGACAGCGGCTATCGGGTGGCAGCCAGAGGACTGAGGCCGCAGATTGAGGCTGAAGGAGATGGGTTCGATTGGACGTAGGGAGGGGGAGATGGAGGAAGTGCGTTTGGCGCAGCAGCTGGTGTTTCCTGGAAGGCGCGAGGCAGTGAGGGCTCTGGGCAAGAGCGAGGGCCCTACCGGCGCATACGGTGCAGAGAACAGACTGGTCATATCAACGCTGCTGCTGCATCAACCATGTCAATTAATCACTCATCCTAAGGGCGTCCGGCCCACAGGTGCTGCGGCCGCCGCGTACTGCTACGCGCTGGGCGGGCAACCGCGCGAGATCTGGAGGTGGTTCGCCATCTCGGGGGCAGCGGTCCCGCGCAGCACCCGCGGCCGCGACGGACGGTCGTTGTTGGAGACACGCACGGCGGACGTCCGCCTGGCGGAGCTGGCAGCGGCGAGCAGCGGGCCTGGAGGGAGCCAATCCGGGGCGGGGCTGACGTCGCACAAAGCGTCCGCTGGTGTGTCCAGGCGCTGCGGGGGATGCCCGTTATCGCAGGCGGGCTCGAGGGCTCGCAGGGCGCTGGCGGCGCTCTGGCAATTATGTAAAGAGGACGTAGGAGGCAGTGGTGTATGTGCGAACACGGTGTTTGTATATGCATATGCCGGTCGACCGTTATTCCCAGGCTCTCGGATGGCGCACCCACGCACGCCCACCAGCTGATCGCTCCTCGCAGGCGCGCCTCAGGGCCCACGGCTCAGCGCTCAGGGCTCAGGGCGCCAGCCCAGGGCGCTCACTGCACTCACCTTACACGGCCGCCGAGCACGAGCCAGGAGGAGCCTCCACGCGTGCAGCGACGCGATAAGCTTGAATCCGCGCGAGGGCCTGGGCGCCAGAGCCCGTAGGGATGCCGTCGTGTGCGCGCCCTTCACCACCACGCGCGCCAGCCAATCGCGCCCGGCCACCGCGCGCGCTGCGGGGGCAGTGGAAAAGCGGGCGCCGCTGCTTGACTCCTGCCATTGGGCCTTATAGGGCCAGGCTAGCGATGGGCCGCATGATCTTTTGAACACGGGATGTCGATGCCAGAGCCCTCGACGCTTTCGGGATGGCCGCCACAGGCTGCCTTCGCACGCGTGTCCAATGGCGCGCGCGAGAGGCCCCGATCCGCCCCAGGGCCCATCCATAATACGGACAAGCCCCATTCCGGCTGCTCACCTTTCCCTGCCATTCTTCCCTCCAAGGCCGTCGCCGCTGAGAGTGAGAGGCGAGTCTTCGATCTCCCTACCGGCTAGCGCAAATTGCAGACAAGCTGCCCCGCGCCCAAGGTGCTGACTGCTGCCATCCCATCCCACCTCTTGCCTCCGTCTGACTCTGAACACCAATCTTTTTCTGCGACAAGCCGCCTTCTGCCCTCCAGTGCGCTCCCCAAACCCACGCTGCTCGCTCCGTCAGCCCACGAACTCTGTTCCGCAAGTCCGTACCTCTCTCTCCTGTGTCTGCTTTCATTTTGAATGGGGCCTCTCCGCGCCCAGCCGCGCGTCGCTTTTGCCTGATTTTTTCTGCGCCGTCTGCCTTGCTGTTTTCCCCTTGTCGTCCATCCAGCGAGCCTTCTGTATTTCGTTGTTCCCTCGTCGTCGTCATCGCCGCCGCTGGCCCGAGAGCATTCCGTTGAAACATTCCGCACAGGACCCAGCATTTGCGCGTTTTGAGATGTCGAAACTATTCATAGGGTAAGCT
Source organism: Botryosphaeria dothidea (assembly GCA_011503125.2). NCBI lineage: Eukaryota > Fungi > Ascomycota > Dothideomycetes > Botryosphaeriales > Botryosphaeriaceae > Botryosphaeria > Botryosphaeria dothidea. Next base: position 619,099 of record WWBZ02000011.1, read on the forward strand.
CATCTGTCCGTGTCGCCATGGCAAGCGCGTAGGCTGACCTGACTTCAGCGGCCTTGCGTGGCACACCGACGATGCTACCCTGCGTCAGAAGTTCGAGGAATTCGGTCAAGTCGAAGAAGCTGTACGGACTCCCGCATGCCAGCCCCATTGCAGCCGGCGCATTCTAATTCCGAGCCCTCACAGGTTGTCGTGAAGGACCGCGATACTGGCCGCAGCCGTGGCTTTGGCTTCGTCCGCTTCACCCAGGAATCCGATGCCGAAGCCGCCATCCAGGCCATGAACAACGTCGAGTAAGTCGCAAGACGTCCCTGAAGGCGGTGAAGCGTCTCAGCTTGGGCCGCCACTGTATTCGCGACGGACCCTGTTCCGTCATTTGAATCAATGCCACCGTTGCTGACTTTGTTGCAGGTTTGACGGCCGCACCATTCGTGTCGACAAGGCCTCTGACCGTTCTGGCGGCGGCGGCGGCGGCGGTTTCCGCGGTGGATATGGCGGTCCGCGTGGTGGAGGCTACGGTGGAGGATACGGTTAGTCACCCCCAGTTAACTCCCATGTACTTTCATGTTGTGGGAAGACCAAAGCATCTACTCGAGCGACCTTTGTATTGGCTGTTACCCTAGCACACGCTACAGTCTTTCACTTTTCAAATGCTCGCCATGGCCCCTGAGAACACAGAACGTCCCTTGCTCTTCCTCGCTAATATATCTCTTTCAGGTGGTGGTGGTTTCGGAGGCCGCGGTGGTGAGTACAAGCGCAATTCTACTGGCGCATTTGACAATTGATTCTCACGCACTCTCAGGCTTCGGTGGTGGCGCCAGCGGTGCTGGCAACTGGGGCCCCAGCCAGGGCGGCTACGGAGGCCAGCAACCCTACGGAGGAGCTCCGCAGGGTGGATGGGATCCCAACCAGGGCCAGGGCCAGCCAGGCCAGTGGTGATGCAGCATCTTCTTGTCTTCTCTTCTTTTTTCTTCGTCTTCTACGCGGCAGCCTTCAGGGCTCCTACTAAAACACTGGTCTGGAGGAAAGGAATACCCTTAGCCACACTCTTTGCGGGCGTCAGGAATAGTAGCTTCTGGCGCAGGATGGGGATTTCAAGAAGATTGAGGATAAGGACTGGTCAGCTCTTCTATTTGCTTTGAAAGGACGGATCGAGGTACAACAGACACCGGAACTTGCATTTCTCTGCCCGTACCTAGGGATGATACCCCCATGGAATCATGCATATTGTCAGGGCTCTATTCAACGTCCGTTTGCACCAGTGACAGACAGGGCAGGCGGCAGCCAGTCAGATTGGGCGGCCCGTCGGGCGGAGTCTCATGACCTCGCACGCAAAGGTCTAGTGGGAGCTACGGGGAGAGGCGGGAGGTCGCAAATGTAACACGTCGCACGGCAGTTGGCGTACTGCTAGCTAGGGCGACAAGGCTGGGGGGGCACAAGTAGCGCCGGTAAGGGGTCCAGGCGATTAAAGAAACGCGCCCCGCTGGGCATGCTCGGAGGTGAAGGATCATGGCTCAGAAAAGGACCGCCTTGTTGCTCCGGCGAACTCTGCGGAAGCCAAAACGTCGGAAAATCATTTCATCAAACGCACACGACTCGGGCCAGGGCACGTGACCGGGTGCCAGCCGCCAGCCGCTGCCCTACGGCGTGTGTGGGCCAACCGCGCCGGCGACAGTCAGCAGCCCAGATGCGACCCCGGCCGCCTGGCAGCACCCCGCCACCCGCACGGGGGCCACACGAGCTTATCGCCTATCTTGATCAGCGCCGATGATATGATGCCCTCTTTACATGCCCACCACCGCAGCGCCCTGCTGAGCGGTCGCCACCTCTCTTGCAGACTCCCACTGTGCATCCTGGTGCTAACGCGTCCACCATGAAAGCGCCCGCGACCGACGAGCGGCTGCCCGCCCGCCCACCCGCTTCCGTCCGGCCTGCGGCTGCCACACGCACCGCCCTGGCCCTCCTCGTTGTTCTGTATTTTGCCGTTGCCGCCTTCGACCGCCTGGTTGCCTTTGTGAGCTCCGAGCTGGAGCAGCGCGCTCGCGAGCAAGCCGGAGCAGCAGAAACACCAAGCTTCTCGTGGGATGCTGTAAGCCGTCCCTGCGGCCGTGGCCCTATGCATGGCCTGGCCTACCCAAGGACCCTGCTTTCGAGCCGTTGCGCTCTTGTGCTCTCCATCTTATCTGATTTTCCCCGCCTGTCCTTACGTACTCACACGCCGCGCAGATTCCAACGATAAAACACCTCCAGTTTCAGCCATGCTACCGCGACTTCCGCTGTGCACGTGTCGAAATGCCGCTGGACTGGTGGAACGGCACCTTTCCCGACCGGTCCATCAGCCTGGCAGTAGCAATGCTCCCGGCAAAGGTTCCCGTCACTGACCCGCGCTACGGAGGCCCAATCCTGCTGAACCCGGGAGGCCCAGGCGGCCCTGGAGTCCTTCTTGTCGCCGAGAGGGGGCTCGCCATTCAAACCATCGTCGATTCACCCGTCGACCCAGGATCAGAGTCGCCGGCAAACTCCACTTCCAAATACTACGATATTGTTGGCTTTGATCCCCGCGGCATTGGGCAGACCAAGCCTGGCGCTCACTGCTTCCAGTCCGCTTCCATCAGGGAGTCATGGAACCTCCGACTGGACTCCCAAGGCATCCTGGGCAGCTCCGACGCTGTGCTTGGCCGGCGTTGGGCCATGGTCAATGCGCTTGGAGCATCGTGCGCAGAGTTGGCAGTGGAAGGCGACGTGAAACACTACGTCACCACCGCGTCAGTGGCTCGAGATATGCTGGAGCTTGCCGAACTCTTTGGTCAATATCGTGAGGCCGAAACTTGGCGTATACTGACTGAGAACGCGATCCAGAAGTGCGAGAAGCACGGCGTATGCGCCTCCCTGCAATTCCCCGAGATCTACGTTCCCGGGACAGAGAAGCTCCAATACTGGGGTTTCTCCTACGGAACGCTACTTGGAAGCACTTTTGCCTCGATGTTCCCAGATCGCGTGGGGAGGTTAGTTTTGGATGGCGTCGTACACGGCTCAAACTATATGAAGACGCTTTGGTCGGACAACCTGCGTGATACGGAAAAGACGATGCAGACTTTTTACGACCGCTGCGCTGAGGCCGGCCCAACCGCCTGCCCCCTCGCCGATCTCAATTCCACGGCGGCAGATATTGAGGCCAAAGCGCAAGCTGTGCTCACTAGGATGTATCACAACCCTGTCCAGGTCAAAGGCGAGTTTCCGGAAGTAGTTACCTGGAGCGATGTCAGGCTCTTCATGTTCATGGCCTTGTATGAACCACTACATGCGTTCCCGCTCATGGCTGAAATGCTGGCTGCCATGGCTCGTGGAGACGAGGATGGGGAGATGGAACGATATCTAATGGGCAAGCATTTCTTTGCTTGTGCCGCCAAGGGTAACGAGACAGACATCGCGCAAGTAGATGGTGAAGCATCGATGGCCATCATGTGCAGTGACGGTGATGCACAGGACTATCTCGACATAGATGGTATGGAGGAGCACTGGCGCAAGCTTGATGCAATCTCCCCAACTGTAGGCGCTATGTGGGCTGGACACAGGATGAACTGCGCCGGCTGGAAGATCCGACCGCAGTACAGGTTTACGGATTACAAGGTGGAGTTTGGTGGGAACACGTCCAATCCGATACTGTGGGTTGGAAATACCGCAGACCCGGTCACGCCGCTTGTCAAGTAAGCACCTTGCATCCTTGCTTTCGGCCATTCTCCGAGACACTGTCACGCTATTTCACTACTCAGTTGGCTAACACCTTTTTTAGTGCACACAGAATGAAGACGTTGTTTCCGGGATCGGAGGTTTTGGCGCAGAACTCCCCTGGTGTAAGTTTCCATTCCCGTCTTCCCTACCGGAGATGACACCGTTTCCCGTAGCGGGCACCACGTTGCATGATGAAGTGAAACTAACTGACTGACACTCAACAGCACTGTTCACTTGCCGCATTTTCTCCTTGCACTGTCGGGTACATCCGGAGTTATTTCAACAACGGCACTCTCCCTGCTCCAGACACTATGTGCGAGCCTGTCGAGATTCCCTTCGTCCACCCGAGCCGAGACCTGCATCTCCTGTCAGCAGACGACATCCGTGCAATGGATGCTCACCAAGGCTTGGGTCGCTCGTTTGCAAAGAACGCCTGGGGTCTAGGCAAGTCAATGCTGCCTCGGGGCGAGAGCGGATTGGTTATGAAGCTGCTCGCAGATGACTGAATCAAGACGTGGTGCATGAGCTGAATGTGAATATTATGTCAGGGATCATGAAATTCAGATGACTGTGGATACCAGAGCGTCAATACTGCTCGACTGATTAGATGCTTTAGATAGCTTATTAGCGATACTTTCGGTTACTTTTGGGATTGGTTAGATCAGGTGCGTCTGATGACTATCTAGACGCAGGTGTCTCTCGGTTCCTACTTACTTTCTTGTTACTGGTACTTACATTGATGACGGTGAATGATCAGCTGCGACAAGAGGTATCCGGACAGGTTCGCAGTTCAGTGGACATTACTCGCGCACTCTAGAGATATCTTCACGTTTTCGTTGTCTCTTTACAAAGGCTACTCAGGACACATCAGTGTCTTCTCATCGTAAATTGACTCCTACTCTATACCTCCAGTGCGATGAAACCATCTACTCGAAGTGCAGGAAATACTGGGAAGCCCTTGGTCAGCCTTCCGAAATGGTCTAAGAACCATCCAAAACAGGAAATAAAACGCCAGGGCCCGCGCCATGCTGGACACCGAACGTCAGCACGATTCCTTCGCATACGACGTCTCCCGTTCTCCATAGAATTGCATTGCTTCTTGCGTTTTGCGCCACGCCTGCCGTGCGGAACCCAGACGCGCGACAAGGCTCCAGCTCGACTTATCTCTGGCCCCTCTCGGGCCGCGGGCTTCGTGGCAATCGCGATCGCGCGCAGGCATGTGACGGACCGTCGGTGTCAATTGCATCATAAACCTTTCCCCCCATGTCGTCCCACCACCCCTCGCGCGACCTCCACAACAACCCATCACCGGTCCGATAGTAACAATAAGCAGCCACAACCCAACCACCATGTTTCAACGAGCGAAGAACATCCTTTCTCAATCTGCCTTCATCGCCAACCCGCCATTCACCGAGAAAGAGCTTCCGGATCAGCGCGGCAAGGTAATGCACCCATTGCATGCAAGCTTATCAAAAACCATCGCATTCCATTTCCCAATCAGATGGATCGCCCGCCATCCTAGCACGATAGGGGTTGAGAAGAAGAAGAAGAATGCTCATTGAATGCGTTGTGCGCAGGTCCACATCGTGACAGGCGGCTACTCGGGCGTCGGCCTCGAGCTGGTCAAGATCCTGTACGCCGCCAACGCGACCGTCTACGTGGCAGGCCGCAGCGCCGACAAGGCCAACAAGGCCATCGAGGCCGTCAAGCACGCGCATCCCGAGGGGAGCACCGGAGGGCGCGTCGAGTTCTTGCAGCTGGACCTGGCGCACCTGGCCTCGGTCAAGAAAAGCGCCGACGAGTTCGCCGCCAGGGAGCAGCGGCTGGACGTGCTGACGAACAATGCGGGCGTGATGTTCCCGCCGAAGGGGAGCAAGTCGGAGGAGGTATGTGTTTTGCTCGCTTATATCCCTCTGCTCCACGATGGCGAGATGGGAACCGACGAGCTCACGCCCCAGACAGGGCCACGAACTCCAAATGGGCACCAACTGCCTCGGCCCCTTCCTCTTCACCCAGCTGCTCCTGCCCCTCCTCCGCAAGACGGCCGCCACGTCACCGCCCGGCTCCGTACGCGTCACGTGGGCCGCGTCCGTGGCCATCGACCTGCTGTCGCCCGCCCACGGCGTCGACCTGGACGAGGCCAATGGCGGTGCCCCCAAGGTGCTGGGTACGCCCCAGCAGAACTACGGTCAGAGCAAGTCCGGGAACGTGTTGCTGGGAACGGAGTTTGCGAGGAAGTATCGGGATGATGGGATCGTTAGTGCTGTGAGTACTGAGTAGCTTATGATAGCGTGAGTGTTATGGTGCTGACGCGTGAGGGTAGTCGTGGAATCCGGGAAACTTGTATACGGAGCTGTATAGGCATACCGGTGCCGTTGAGCGCGTTGTTGCTGTGAGTATTTCCCTCCACGTGCCCGTATGATTTGACGCTTGTGAAGCTTACTCACATAATTCTCGAATAGCGGTCCATGCTCTATCCTTCAATCAAAGGTGCCTACACGGAGCTCTACGCCGGCTGGTCTCCGGATATCAGCATGGAGAACAGCGGTTGCCTAGTCGTTCCTTGGGGCCGCATTCAGACGCCGAGAGCCGGGATCGAGGAGGGAATCAAACGGAAAGATGAGGGTGGATTGGGTATTGCGGAGAAGTTTTGGGAGTGGTGCGAGAAGGAGACGAAGGCGTACATGTGAAAGATTTCCTAGCCTACGATGAAGTGGAGCGAAGACTGGTGGTGGGCACATGATAAGGTGAGTCGGTGGGCTGTAAGTGCTGTTTGCTTTTCCTTTTCCTGGCCACATGATTCCCCTCAGTCTGGTTTTTAGTATCAACGATTTCATGCTTAATTCAATCCCATTAAGCGACTCGTGGCTCTCTGTCCACGAAGTAGTCCGGGAACTCTGGTTTGAATAATTTGAAAACAGTGCGGAGCACTACGATACACCTCTGAACTTTTTCATGTTCAATTTGGAGACAGGAAGCAGCAACAACAGATACAGCAACATACTGTTGTGTCAGGAGAAGAAATCAGCAGCTTGAGGATACTCGGTGTTTTTGGGGGAGTGCTGGACCCTATCTTTCGAGAGCCTTCGCGGTAATCCAAGCCGGAGGAGCATCGCGGATTTCAAACAGTGGACATAATTAATTAAGACTAATACAGCAGTTCAACACTATGGTTACGCCTGGTTTGCCATCTTCACTGATCTCAAAATTTGCAAAAAAATCTCCAATGGATTCTGGATACGCATTTGACTCAGGAAAATGAAATGGCGGCGCCGAACGGTTATTACTTCCAGCAGAAGGAAGTTTCGTATAGCGCGCATGGCTAAATCAAATTGCGGTCTTCCCATAGAGGCTAGAGAGAAACCAAATTAGGTGAGAGCCTTTTTTTGTAAAAGTAACCTAAAGCCTTCTGTTTGTTTTGGTGGGCCTGACTTGCAGAACCGCATGATGGCGTATGCTCATCGGCGGTCAGCTGCGCTACTGGCGCTACAAAGAGGCTTTCGTGGCATAAAAACGCGGATTCTTGTTATTGAAACTCTATCTTCGAGAAAACCGAGTCTTATTTCGAGGAACGATTCCTAAGGAAAACAGAACTCCCGACTGGTTCTACCGCTCCTTCGCCTTTCTCTCCTTGGTCTCTTCGGACGCCTTTTCGCACTAAATTGCCTATGACACAGAAGTACAGCAGTCCCCAACAGAGGTGGCTATTACTAGATGAGGTAAATGCTGCAGATATTCAATCGGTAGTGTTGACTCAAGGCGTAGGCGCCGCCAGGGAGAAACTAAATGATTCCACCAAGCCTGCAGCGACTTAAAGTGTACAACGTCTTGTACTTGGTCAAGTAAAGTCTCTCATCAGATGACTCCAAAACGGATCTTGTATCTCCAGCCGACAGGAAAGAAACAAGAACGCTTGTACGATATATTGGTGAGAATGTCGGGGGCTTTAAGAAGTGTGCGGAGAACAGCGACCATGTGAGCACGGGAGTTCGGGTAAGCTTTAAGCTTTTTTGGACGTGCAGCTGATATCATTGCAAGTACCGCTGAAGGCTTGAATTGCTGGGATGCATGACGCGTGGTGAATCAGCGGTCTGCGGCGGGAATAAAATCTGCGGAATCCGGTGCTCCGGATTTTTTAATGGGCTTCTCCTCATTTCCAGTCTGTACTGGTCCGCTGCTTTGCTGATGAACTCGTGGTCATGGATGAGGCTCTAGCATTTGAACGATGGGGACTATAAATAGCACGTAGCTGGAGCTTTCGTGAGGCATAAAGGTGAGGTTAAAGTTCGCTTCCATGTCATTGAGTACAATGGCGGGAGAATGAGGAGCGGCTGGTTCCCCAAGTATGTACCGGCAGACTAATAAAACTGATTTTGCTTCTCTGTGGCCTGGTCAGGGTTCTCTCGTAACCGTCGAGCGCGATCCGTGACAGACTGCAGTCAAAGTCACTGAGGCTGGCAGATTTCCGTCGAACTTTGATGAGCAGAATCGGTCCTGTAAAATGGTGCGTGCCAATTTCTCGGATTATTAAACCCGAATGGGAGGGCATGGTCCGGTAATTTGAATCAGCGAGCAGCACCAGTTCGTGCTGGTGGGGAGCAGCAGAATTTGTACGGATGCAAAATGTGATAGTAGATTTCGGCATCTCTCTAAACGCAATGTATTTACATACCTCTATTTAATTCCCTACAAGACCATGGGAAGAATTGGCTCAATTGATTCCGCTACACAGTAGCTCTATGCTTACATATTGGACAGACAACATTCTAATTTCATCTTGGTTTGCTTTTGCTTCGAGCTCTCTGGCATACGTCGTTGTCGGAGGCAATGAGTTCTCCTTGTTGTATTTCTCCATCGAAAAAGATATGCCGGAATCTCTCACGGATGATAAGAAGAACCATCGGAGATCTCCAATGCTGTGCATAGCCACCATTACCAGGAATCACCATTCAGGCCTCCTTGTTCCAGAAGCACAACCCCAGTAAAGACTTCAGCGAAGAAACGACGACGGAGAAAGATAAGTCAACCGGCTCCCAGCTGCTTGACAAATGCAGCGTGTGAGCACCTCGCTAAGCCCCATATCATAGACGGAGTCCTGCAGAGTTCCGAAACACAGAAACTCTCCAGCTCAACCACGACTCTTCAAAGCAGCCCAGGCCGTCCGGCGTATGCCAGACCCATGAGATCAACCTTCTGATGACCGTTTGAGCCGCTCGCCTCCGCGTGACGCGGCGTGCCCACATGGAACGCACGCACGCACGTGTCCGGAGAGGAATCTGGACTCTTTCGAGCAGCACATAAAAGCGCCTCTGGGCTTCTGGATCCTCTGAGTTTTCTTTTCCGACAGTGTGTGTCTATGAATGGTCCCTGACAGGTCCATAAACGACTTCATCGACTGCGTGCACAATTGCTTTCTAGAGCAACTTTATTGTTGCGCTTGTGGTTCGCAGTATCTTCTTTCCACGTCACACTCTGATGCTGGGAACAAGCCCACAGATTCTTGGGCAGGCAATAAGAGTGACTGGCACCGAGAGGCATCAAGATGACACTTGGCTGCGGCTCACCAATGGCGACCGTGAGACGTCATCAACACCAAGCCAACATGCCGAGCGCTCGTAAAGCTTTTGGCATGTGGAGTCCAGAAAAGGGCGCCGCCGAAATTGCAACTCGAATACGCAATCAAACGGGCAGTGAAATTGATGCGATTGGGGACCAGAGAAGTGAGACGCCGAGGAGGATCGGATTCCAGGCAAGGAAGAAGGATCTGCAAGATAAATGAAAAAAAAAGCACGAAGATCGAATAAAGAAACCCTGACCCTCGTACCTGCCTCGCAGAACCCACACACGTGCAGGACACGGGCACGGCAGAACGCGCGAGCGAACGACCGACCGACCCCCCCCCCCCAAAAAAAAAAAAGAAATACGAGCCTCGCGTTTGTGCAACGATGTCCGGACACGAGTGTCGATCTCGAATCCCTTCGCGTGTGTAACCTCACAACTCCCATGAGAGGGAAAGGACCCTCGCACCGTTACACGCACGTCGTCCGCATGGGGAGCCCTGGCCGGGGTGAATCCTTTCCGCTGCCGCCAGCCGTGTTCTTCGGCCAAGGGGGACCCGGCTCTCCTTGTCTGTCTGTCTTTCTCTGCCTCCCACTCTCAGTCTCTCCCACAGCCGCATCGAGCTCCATGCGCGAAGCCTCAAAAGCTGAAAGAGGCCGAAAAAAGTAGGTCGATCGCGGGAGACTGCAGCATAGAAACAAGAACCCATGATTCCCATCCATACCAGAAGAGACTGCGCCCGCATAGGCCCAAAAGGAGGGGAACAAAGACCCAGCATCCTCTCAGGGGAAGAGTAGTCTCGTCCCGGCCCCCATCCTTCGCTGATCATTATCCCTCCAGCGGGCGGGTTGCTTGTTACGTGCGAAGTCCATAAACCCACGAGGCAGCTACTGCAAAAGGTAGGGTGCGCCACATTGGCATCGGCTGAACCATCTTCCCACCTCAGCTCTATGCAAAACAATGCACAGAGAAACACAGGAGAAAACATAACCCCCGTCAGCGAGCATGAAAAATGAAAATCCCACAGACGACACAGCCAGCAAAGCATTCTCCAAGCCTCTCTGACTTGCATAGTCCTCAATGCGCACGTACGCACGCACTTGAATTGGCCACGAGGCGGCCGCTCTGAGGAAAAACCGTTTCCGCATGTCTCAGTATCAGGTGGGCCGCTGCAAAGATTTCCGTTCGAAAAATCAGCCGCGGCGGGAAAGGGTTCGCATTCGAAACCAACGGCCACAGATCGAAGCAGAGACTGCGCGCCCAGGTCTCAGGATCAGGAGACTTGAGCACATATGAGGGGAACACAGCATAACAAAACGCTGATATGAGAAAAGTTCAAAAAGAACATGGTATTATATCAGATTGACGGCAGAAAGACAGAAAACATGTACAGTCCAAATAATCCTTTCTCAAATTCCCCCGGTCACAGGGTATACGGGGGCCACAAAAAGAAAAACCGATGATTAAGCACCGTCAACGACAGGCCATGCGATGAGGATAAGAAAACCGAGAAAATGACGGGACAATTTCCGAGAGGGAAAGGCAAGATCCTCAAGTACGTTGTAGGAAGGGAAAGAAACAGTAAACAATTAGTCACACGAACGAAAAGTCCAACGACTTTCCAAGGTATCTGACAAGTGAAAACAAAGAAGGCCTAAAATGGAACGAAGACATTCCACACAACGGCTTAACGACAAGAAGGGTACAAGCCAAAGAAATTATCCCTGAGACCTGAGATCGGTGGGACCATGTCCTTGAAAGCGCTGCAAGCAAACGGCTTCCAGCCGCAAAATTCAGCCAAGTAAGAAAAAAGCGCAAAATAACGCCACCATGCTGTTCACACGTGGTGGCTCTTCGACACAAGGGGAGCCGCCCGAAAAGAGAAAGAAAGGAGAAAGCAAAGGACAAGCGTTCGCTTCCAAGTAATGAAAAGAGATTTGCCACACCACGTTTCGCTACGTCTCGGTCGTTGTTCGTCATCGCTGCGTGAAGTGAAGAGGTTCCCGACCCCGGATGAAGTAGTTGATGCAGTGATAAGACAGATACAATGTGTCGCGGGCGCATGGCGAATATGACGCTCCTGTGGAATGGAGCATGTAGATGGTAAAAATACTGGAGACGGAGCATGGAAATGAGGCCGACGTCTACACGACGAGATCACCCAATCCTAATCCTCTTCTCCTGCGAGCTCTGGAGGCCATCTTTGTCCGCGCGTCTGCGTCCAAGTTGAGATCGGTCGCCCACTCCATCTGGCTGTGGTCAACTGCGCTCCCCAGCCGTCTGGCAGCGGAATTCAACCCACCTCGCTCGCGTCGACGCACGTCTTGCTCCGTAAGGACACCGTTGCGCTCGCCCCAGCTGGCGCGTTCGAACTCCATGATACCGCCAAACTTGCTGTCGCTATTGGCCACGAAGAAGCTGGATCCATCCGGGACGAAGCTGACACCACTGACAGAGCCGAAGAAGTCGAGCGTCTGGGCACGGTCAAATGTTTGCGCGTCGATGACGCTCACAACATCATCCGCTTCAGCTGACAGCAGGACACGCCGTCCACCTCCGACAGGGCTGAAGTGTAAGCTGCGAGGGCAAGCCATGGTAGAGGCGATAATGGACAGTGGGTGCCGCCACCAACGCGCATCGTATATCACGACCTTGGAGTCCTGGGCACCGGTGGCAAGATGGATGCCATCGTCAGCCCACGCGCACGCAAAGGTGTGTTCCTCATGGGCTGGGAGGCGTTCGAAGGGACGCCCGGTTTCAGCGTCTGTGATGAGCGTTTCGTGAAAGTCGCCGACGACCATGCGCATGCGGCCGTTTGGCGAGGTGGCGGAACAGTTGATGGCTTCTTCGTACCCAAAATCGTAAATGAAGCGGTTAGTGGTGCAGTCCAGAATCCGAAGGCGCTTATCGTTCGACGAAAACGCTGCCATACTGCCGCCCGTACTACGGTTGGCAAACGTATGCACGTGGTTTGTAATGCCGTTTGGCTCGTGCGTAATGAAGCCCTGGGTGGGTTTGCTGCCGTATTCCGACTGCAAGTCGACGAGTGCGTATTCCCCGTGGAAGCCACCAGCGATAAGAATATTCTCCGATGCAGTCATGGATGTGATGTCGAACGTGGCAGAATGCAGGGAATCGAAGTGGGACCGGGTCAGATCCATGACACAACTCGTTGAGGTGCCCAGAGAATCGGTGCGCATAACTCTCGACCTGCCGGCATAGAAGATGTCGTTCCGTGAAGTTGTTGCAACAAGATTACGCAGTTGGAAATGGGCTATCAAAGCTTGGTGGTTGGTGTTCATCCTGCGAAAGCGGAAATAGTTCTCAGTGTTGGGGAGTTTCCTCGCCATCCTGGGTGGAAGAACACCAATTCTGCCCACGGAAACCTGATAAAGCCGGGTGCGAGCATCTCTGGCGGCGTCCCGAACTGTGTCGAGCCTGTCCCAGTCGATGCCTTGGATGTCGTATCGATTACCCTGGAGATCTTCTCTTGATATTGAACGGGGGCGACCCCAGTGTTTTACTTTCGAAGCTTCCGGACCGACTTTGCTCAGGCCGTACTCTGGAATTCCGCCGGCGACTCTCCAGGTGTCCATGAATTTGCAGATATCCGACTTGAAGTTGTAATCATCAACGGATGGCGTGTTAACCTCGAAGTCTTCCCAATACGGTGGAATGGCAAACTGCGAGTTGCCGAGGCTGAAGGATGCAGGTTGAAGGTTCATAGGAATATACGGGGGTGATACGCCACTGCCAGTGCCGGCTAAGGATGTCACTGTCAGCAATCCTCCCTGGACGGTGTAGGTGGGAGCCCAGATGGACTCTCCCTCGTTAACGACTGACGATGAGACATCGTCCATGGGTCCTTGGGGCGCTGAAGATGGTAGCTGCGAGAGAGGGGAGAGGGAAGAATGCTGGGGAGCCAAGTCGAAGCCCAGGTAGGCTTCACCAGACGGGATGGGTACGCCGCCGGGCTGGGTGTCCTCCATATCAGAGTCGCTGCCGTCGAGCATGGCGTCCATATCTTGCTCGTTGTCGGCGTGGTATGCGGAATCCTGGGGGGTCGGGCCCGCGGGAAAGAGGGAGGAGGGAGGGTTTATGCGGTAGAAGGCAGGGTGGGTAGGGTTCGGCGGTAATGCGGGTTGGGAAGCAGGGTGGTTCTGCACGTCGGCCGGTAGGAAGATGTCATCTCCAGCGCTGGCCATGGCGGGGCGCCAAAACGGGCGGGAAAACGGGCGTGCACGGGCGGGCCGCGGAGGTGTCGTCTGATGTGATAGGTAGGGTGGGAGAGGTTGTGGCGGGGGCTAAAGAATATGTAGGATATGCGAAGAAGTCGAAAAACGGCGTATGTGCAGGCCACGAGAGGTGCAGTATGTACAATGCTCTTGGGCGTTCACGTTAGCTCTGCCAGGCCGGCAAGCTGCATGACAGGACGGGCGGCGCTTGAGCCAGGGCACTGGGACTGGGATTGGGGCGACTGCGGGCCTGGGCTGGTGTGGGAGAGGTGCTGGGGAGCGGGATCTGTCTCGGGCGTGAAGGGAGCGGACGGCGGGCGCGGATTGGCCGGGCGCGGGGTGGTACAGGATGCTGGAGAGCGACGTCTGGGAGCGAGCGAGCAGCAGCATCAGCAGCAGCAGCGGCCGGCGCTGGGTCAGGTCTTTTGGCTCGTCGCTGGCGATGCGCGCGGGCCAGGCTCACGGGCGCAAGCGCGGGGAGCGAGATCTGCGGGTCGGCGACGGGCGATAAGAGCGGCGCGTGGGCGGCTCGCGCGATGGACGGGTCGATGAGCAGGCAAGCGAGCGGGCGGCGAGCGAGCGGCAGGCAGCGGCAGTGGGCGTGGGCGAGGGGCCAGGCAGTCTTGTGGGGTCGGAGCCAGCGCGCGCCGCGGCTCTGCGTATTGAACGCGTGCGTCCCCACAGCGTGTCGAGCAAAACGGTGCCGTTACTCGACAGGCGCAGACAACGTTCTTGCTTGCTCCCATCAGGGCCACGCGCAGCCCGACGCACATGACCGTGCGACCCGCCCGCGCCCATATTCGATGCACCATGCAGCGCCCGCCTCGGACCACCTCCCGTTTCCAGCCCCAATCCACAACCACGCATACCTGCCCCTGCACCCACGCCGACCACGACTCGATCCGCCCGCCCGCCCGCTGCCAGAGAGACGCTCTGAAGGTGCTGCTCGTCAATTAATTAGGTCATTATGTGCGAAAACTACATACAGGCCCCCGCCCGCAAACCCCGCCGTGGCGCACAAGCCCTCACCCGGACACGCTTTTCCCCCCAGTCAGGCCTCTGCACCTCGTCCAAACCCGCATTACCCGCCGCCGTCAGCTCGGCTCCGCCCGTCATGCAAGTGTGAGCAGCGCACGTTTGCAGATGCTGCTGGAAAAAAAGGCCCGTGTCGGCATCTGTCCAGCTGCGCGTCGCCTCTACCCACCGCTGCCCAATCACATCCCCCTCCTCCTTTGCTCCCTCCGGATCATCTCTATGCCGGTGCCACCAGATGCACCCTTCAGACGCGCTGAGAAACCAAATGCCCTTGGCCACCGCCCTCGAGAAACGCCACCATGCAGGATGATTAATGCTAATAGTACGCTTCGTATCCTTGCTGCTGCTGCTGATGCTGCGCTCCAGCCGGCCATCCTCCTCCCGCAGAAGCACTCTGCTGCGACCAGCCCGCGTTCGAGCTCTTGATCCTGCGTTCTGTTGATCTTATGTCAGTCTCGGCTTTCAATATCCACCTTCTCCCGCGATACGTACCGTGCTCAAAGTCCTGCCACCTCTTCATCGTGATCTTGCTGCTGTCGAACTCGCCGTCGTCCTCGTGGCCTCCCTTCTTCGTCTCGCCTGCCGTCTTCCGCGTATCACCCCACGTGAAATCATCAAACTTCCAGTACGCATACGTTGGGAGGACGAAGTTCCAGATGGGCAATGACACGAGGTAGATCATCATCCATGCCACGTACGACCATCGATGAGCGGTGAGCACGATCAGGATTGCCGGGAGACCGAGAATGAGCGCAAGCAATACCAATGGAATCGTCGGCGCTTCCGTGTGTTCGACCGCTGCCTTGATGGCGATTGCAACTGTGCGCCAGTGTGTTAGCTGCCAGCGCTCGATGAGGCATTGATCGGGATCAGCTTACTCAGATAGATGGTGAAAGAGATGGCTGCCGGCAACACAAGCGTGCCGACAAGCTCGATGAAAACGACGAACTGCATACTAAAGCAGAAGGTACCGCAGAGGTCCCTGACGAGAACGAGCTCCATCAGGTTGTGGACTGTACTGTTGATCCACCGACGCCGCTGCGACAACAAAACCTTGAACTCGTCCGGAACCGTCGTCTTGCAGACGGCTTGTGGAACAAACACTTGCTTGCGCTTCGGGAACGTCTTCAGCATCAGTGTTGACAGGTAACGGTCCTCACCGAGCAGAAGCAAGTTCTTCTTGTGCAGCGTGTCGACGACGTTCTCGGAGTAGTGCTCAACAACATCGGGGTTAGCGAGGATGGGAACCCAGTAGTTCTGTCCACCCTTGGGCGCCTTGATGCGGTACATGCAGAAGCAACCAGGCAAGCACGTTACACCGCCAAAGACGGATTCGAAAGACTTGGCCTGATGGTGAGAAATGAAGTACCTGCTACCCGTTAGGGAATCGGATGTCGATCACACGCACAGACGCTGAAAACTTACTCGAAGACCTGAATCATTGACACCCACGATTGCCGCTTGTTGGCGATCTTAGTCTCACCGCACAACCCCATAATTTCGGGATCTTTGACCATGGCGGAGATCATGTGCGTCAGAGAATCAGGGTACACCTTCGTGTCCGCATCGACCATTAGCACAATTTCGTAGAAGTCCGGTGAAATTCCGGTAATTTTCCAGATTCCGTTGAACATTTCGAATTCCAGTTCCGTCATGCGCTCATCAAACATGACCTTCTGGAGGAACGACATCAGAATAATCTGACTGTCACGCTTTCCGCGGTTTCCAGGCTTGGACTTGCCCGCTTCCTCCGGAGTTCCACACTTGACAACAAGCATCATTGGCACACGCTGTTGCTTCTCCGTCGGGATACGCGAGTTGTCGCCGTAGTCATAGAATCCAGAGTAGATCTTGGCCATATTGTGCCTCTTCGACCCACCGGCAACGGCAACGTACGAATACGCTTGAACTTCGTCGGGCAGGACCGCGTGGTCCTTCATCATGCCAAGGCAGATTTCTGGGGTCGAGAACTCCTCGCCCTGACCCTTGATAATACCGTCGCAAATGACCAGGATGAGTTTGTGACTGTTAGGATACTCGGTGGTCGCAACGGAATCCAAAGTGGTTCGAATACCCTCCTCACCTTCAGAATAGGTGGTGATAAGGCAGATAGAGTGTGCGAGAGGATAGCCGAAAGGCTGCCATTCCGCTGGAGGCTGGGGGACAACAGCTTCATGGATGAATCCTGCCGGACCAGGGCCTTCAGACTCGCCCATGTAACTCGAATAACGTTGATCAGATGACGGAGGAATCATTAGGCTGGTGCGGCTGTCGCCTCCGCCAGACCTGCTATTCAAATCATAACCGAGAGTTCCTTCGCTGCGATTTCCCTGTCGATACATAGGGTTCATGAGCCGAGCAGTAGAGTTTTGACTTGCCATGGTCGTTGGCGCCGGCCGAGACTTGCCAGAGTCAATCGCGTACGGACTCGTGAACCTAGACGTAGATGGGAAAAACTTGCTGGAGCGCTTGTTGCCGCGGTCTACTGAGCCAGGGCCTGTCGGATCTGCGAGCTTTGGCGGGGGACGGTAAATGTCGTCAGCCCAGTCTTCGATCTCCTTCTGTCTCTTTTTGTGGTTGAGACCCAGGCCAGACTTGTCCGCAGAGTATTTCTTCGAGATCCACCACTGGAATGCCAAGGCGAGGAAGAACTTGGCCATCACAATGGAAAGGATGAATGCCAGCGAAACGTAGAGAACAACCTTGGAGGCGATGCAGCCGATGCTTTCAGTGTCGATAGAGCCGACCTTGATGATTTCGCTGAAGCACTTTGCGATCTGCTTGTCCTGAGCCGAAGTAAAAGATCGAGTCACATCGACGCCGCGGAGGGCAGAATTCTTCCGCATGTCATCAAATCGGCTGGGGTACGAAACTTGACTAGTATTGAACCATTCCAAGAGATTGAGATCAAGTACGTCGCCATTGTACACCATGAGGTTCCTGCTTGAATTTTTGACATCGTCCCATGTGAAGTACACGTCTCCGTCGCTGTCAAGGCTGTAAAAGGCGCTACGGGCGTTGGCAGACGTGTGACATGCCCAACCGGTGTAGTATGGTACCGTGAAATTCGGCTTGGTAGATCCGTCCTGGTTGAAGGTGTTGCAAGGGAAGTACCAGGCCAGTTCAGCACCATTGTCCTTCGTAGGCACGTCCGAGCCATCGGCCGCCGATATCAATCCCTTACAGTGGCCATTGACATTCTGGAAAAGAAAGCTTCCATCCTTGCCACCCTGCTTCTCCGGGAGATCGAAAAGAACATTGGCACCCTCGGGAATTCCGCGGACCCACGGGTGAGAGGATCGGGAAAGATCGTAAGCTTTTCCATGAACAATCATGTACCCAGTGTCCACCTTGTTTACTCTCAGCCGCATGGGACCTCCACTGGGACAGACAGTCTGGGTGAATCCGAACGTCAGGAAACCGACAAACGCGGCGATCAACAAGATGATGCTGATCAAGCCGATCTTTTCACGCCAAGCCTGTTGTTGCGCTTTCTGAGGTTTTCCAAAACATGCCAAAAGGCAACCCGGGGCCCAGAAGGTGATGATTGCGCAATAGACGCTCCACAAGCTCGGGGGTCTCTCCCCGTTGCGGATGCGTTCCCGCGTCTTCGCGTCCTTGTCCTTTTTGCTCGCTTCTTGCCGGGTGGATCTGCGCTGGAGCCTACGATCGGCACCCGCGTGCCGACTGTGGGCCTCTCTTTTTTCGTTGTAGTAGGTGTTGCCGGAACTGCGCTGCTGCTGTCTCGGAGCCAGGCTCTTGATGTCCGTACTTTCCGAACTTGCCGTCTCCGCCGCATCGTGGTTCTCGGTGAGCGGATCGTTGCCGGTGGTCGAGGGCCGGACATTCATGCCAGTGGCATGTTGGCGGTAGTGGTAGTTGGGGTGGTCGCGGTCAATACGGTTGCGCTCCGGGCGGACCAGGCTGCGCTTGCGGGCCAATTCTTGCCCGGTGGCCATCATGGGATCGTGTTCGCGAGCAGTGGGCGTCCCTGGGGAAGGCAGGGCGTTGCCCGAGGACGGATGGCGCGAATGCTCTTTTCTGGGAGTTGTTCTTGAGGCTCTTGAAGTGCGCGAGTCGTGCGACGGCCTGGCCTCGACGTCCGAGGGCCTGCGGCGGCGGGTGGACGAGTCTCTCCGCGAGCGACCGTGAGAAGAACTGTGGCGAGTGTGAACCTGCTCGCGCCGCCGCGGCGACGACGGCGGCTGGGTCCTGAGTGGTAGCGACATGGTGCGCGGCGCTGTTGCGGGTTAGCCTACATTCCGGGCGGTGGTGCTCTAGAAGTTCGAGGAAACATCCGGGGCCGGGAGTTTCTCTCCAACTGGCAGTGACGTACCGCGGGGCCAGAGGCACCCAGGCTCTCGAGTTTGCCTTGGTCGCGCCGAGTGTGCACCCGTCCGGGGCGAGTTCGCCTTTCGCAGAGGGCTAACGAGGGACTTCGGCAGGCGGGAGCACGGGTGGAACGAGCAGCTGGGGAATTGCGGCAGGCTGCAGGTGGCAGAAAGGGATGCAGAACGAAGGTTTGTGTTCTGTCGAGTATCTGGGAAGCGATCGGAAGTTACACAACAGTAACGAGCGACGGTTTGTTTGGGCTGGGGAAGGTCAGCAAGGCCGGAGCAGGCCTGGGACAGCGGGCTGGCAAGGTGCGCCTGGGGAAGTAGTCAACAAAGCCAGCCTCGGGAGTGCAGGGTACTGCCCCTGACACGGCGAATGATGGATCGAAGGCGGCGGCGCCGGCTGAATTGCAGCGGGATTAGCGACATGGAGCCTGGAGGGCGGCGCGCAGCCTATTCTTGGATTCGGTGGCGCGTTGCTAGAGCGATTTGCCGTGTCGCCGCCTGCACACCTGACTCTGCGCTTCACGAGAAAATGTCACCTCACGCCGACGCTCCGAGCACCGGGGGCGCGGCTTGGGCCCGTCGCGCACTGGAGGTGGGTGTTTTGGAGGATGCAAATTGACGCTGCGCCGCCGCCCCGCACACCCGCTGCCTGCGCCCCAGGCACGCCGCCAGCCGCCAGTTGCGGCTCCCTCATCTTGGCTGCTGCCTCTTGTGGCAGTCGTGGCGGCACTCTCTATTTCAGGCGGCGACGCGTGACGCTGGCGGTTGGCCGGCCTGCCATGGAAGCTGCGGCAGGGCTGGCACGCAGGCACGCAGGACCGCGATTGCGAGTGGGCCCGACGTGGTAGTGGCAGGATCGTGACAGCGCGCTTGCGAATGGCACCACAGCACGATGGAGAAGGGTCCTCAGCACGCGTCAGAAACTGGCGTAGACCCAATGCGTTTTTCGGCAAGCTCCTGGCACCCAACCGCCGCGCAGAAAGACAGAAGCCCCAGACGTGCGCCCGCCGCCTGAAACGAACAGGGACTGCAGGGCGCAGGCGCTAGCCCGCGCTGCGAGCTTTCGCGTCGAAATCCTCCGCCCAGATGACGACGTCGGCCGATCGCAATGCCCTCGCGCGCGTTCCGCAGCGTCGCGGCTGTGGTGGAGGTGGCATTGCGGATAGAGTTGGCCGCTACCGGGACGCCTCCGCCAGTGGGTGCTGCACGTTGATGACTGGAGCCTCTGCTGCCCGTCTCGAAGTTTCCTGCCCGCGGCTCTCAGTATATACCTCTACCGGCGCCCGGAGGCGTCGGGCCTGGCCTAGCCTGTGCACTGCTCCTCGACATCAATCTCCCTCTGCGCCCCAAGCGCCTGAGTTATTGCGAGACTCCGCTATAGTGTTCCGGCCGCGTTTTTCTAGAAGCAGCCCGTCGTCTTCCATTCCTCGCAGCACCTTACGCTACGGAGAGCAGCTGACAGTTGGCCACCCTTCCGCAATACGAACGCACCAGGCCCAAGCCGCCGCGAGCATCCGCCGGCCCAGCACCCCTCCGCGCGAGTAGGTGAGCTCTGCCCAGCAGATATTGTCAAGGGGGGGCCTTTGCGCACTGCGGCCACCGGCCACACAAAGAGCGTCACACTCGTCGGCACTTCGACCACCGCGCAGACTCACGGCCACTCAGCGCCGTCGGCGGCTAGACGCTCTGCTCACGCCCGGTAAGACCCTCGCCGATCCACTCCTCTGGGAGTTCCTGCGGTCCCTGCAGAAAACGGCGCATACCCGCCCCAAGCTGCGGTCCTCCGGGGCTGTCGCCTGTTAGACAACCACTCCATGCGTCGCTGACTTCCACCAGTCCAAACAACCCTCTCTACTTGCGACTCGCCCCAGGAACGCACTGATCGCCGCCTCCAATCGCGCGCGTATCGTCGCCGATCTCCCCGCCTTCCCGTCGCCTATCGATACGCTTGCTATCTCTCGCGCCACGAGTAAGGCTGGAGATAAGGTTGCGATCCGTCTAGGGTCCATTCAGGAGGAACTGTCTCCGCCGTTGCCATGGGCTACCAAGATGCTGTCCAGGTAGATCGCGCCCCACAGCCGCCGACCTCCAGTCCAAGTCCGACGCGGAACGACACCATCCCCACCCCGTCGTCGCCCGGCTCGCTGCATCGGAAGCCCGTGAATGGTCACCAAAGCCAGCCTTCCATCACTCTTCAAGGGCCTGCCCGGAATGATGCCCGCGTTGACGTCTCGTCCTCCGTCCAAGACAACAGGACTTCGGTGCAGTCGAGAGCCTCTATGTTGTCGAATGGCTCTCGAGACGTCGAGACCCCTGAACCCGACAGGTACCGCGACTCCGTCGCTTCCATGGCTATTCGGGGAGACGTGCCCTATCGGCAGGCCCACATCAGCGTCATGTCGAACAGTCCGCCTGCTTCCATGGCCGGAGATGTCCTCTCGGAAGACTTCAAGAGACATACTATTGCTTCGGATATGCGTTACGAGGATGTCTTGCAGGAAGAGGAGGAAGAGGCTTACGAACGGCCGCAGTACTTTCATCAGCCTTACCAGGTTCAACCGCCGAAGTCGAAGAAGCCTGAGCAACAAGACCGGGTGAAGTCGACATACTCGGATTCCCAGGGCTCCTCCAGTGGCCAAAGTTCAGGTCCGCGTGTTGGCTTAGCGCAACCTCGCTCAACTCTCGCCCGTCCTGCTTCTGTATTTACGTTGGACCCCCGCGGCCGCCGCTCATCACCTAACTCAGCTGACCATCTTGCTCCGTCTCCTAGTGGATCTCCTTCGCCTTATGCTCGTTCGCTCTCGGCCACCCGGCGTTCCCCGGACAATCGACCCGCGTCCTACGTCGACCTTCTCAACAATGTTCCGTACGCCCAGCAGATCGCGCCGACCCAGGACCTCACCCAGAGTGCTTTACGGACGCTCGTAGGAAACGATGTATCTCTTCTTGACACGCAAAAGACCGTGGAAATGTACATGGCAAACGTGAAGAAAACCCCCGATTCCTCTGTTCAGTATGAGTTTGCTGTATATCTTGTCCAGGCTGCCAAAGAGTTTATTCACTCGGATGACTCCGCGAAGAAGAACTATGCCGAGACGGTGATGGTGCGAGAAGCCCGGCAAATCCTCCAGCGACTGTCGGATCGCAGTTACCCGTTTGCTCAATATCTCCTTGCTGACGGATACTACTCCGGATTCTTTAACAAGGGCAAGCCAGACCAAGAGAAAGCGTTCCCTCTGTTTGTTGCAGCGAGCAAGCACGGCCACGCTGAGTCTGGCTACCGCGCCGGTCTCATGTACGAGCATGGCTGGGGCTGTCGCAAGGACTTGGCAAAGGCCGCCCAGTTCTACCGCGCTTCGGCCTCGAAAAACCATCCTGGTGCTGCCTCTCGTCTTGGTCAGGCTTGCATATTCGGAGAGCTGGGTCTCGGACGTCGGGACCGTGAGGGCCTCAAGTGGCTTAAACGTGCCTCGGAATCCGCGGACCCGCAGTACAACGCCGGGCCCCTCCTCCTAGCGAAGCTCCACGAGAATGGCCACGGTGACGACTGTTTTAAGGACGAAGTTTATTCTGCCCAGCTTTATACACAGGCTGCGGAACTGGGCAATGCAGAGGCCTGTCTGAAAATGGGAGAGTGCTACGAGCACGGTCTGCTCGGTTGTCCGAAAGATCCAGCTCTTAGCGTCCACTTTTACACGGGTGCTGCCATGCAAGACATTCCGCAAGCCATGATGAATCTTTGCGCTTGGTACCTTATTGGTGCGCCGCCAGTTTTGGAGAAGGATGAAAATGAGTCGTACGAGTGGGCCAAGCGTGCTGCAGAAATGGGTAAGTCAGCCGGATCGAACTTTGCTAGAGCCATCAATGATTCCTAACAGTGTAACAGGATTTGTTAAGGCTGAATACGCCGTTGGCTACTTTACTGAGATGGGCATTGGATGCAGACGCGATCCGCTCGAGGCAAACGTCTGGTATGTCCGTGCTGCTGACAAGGGCGAGCCGCGGGCAAAGCAACGCCTCGCCATCATCCGAGCAGCAGCATCGGGCGAGTCCGGTGCTGTGCAATCTGAAGGAAAGAAAAAAGGCGGCAAAGATGACAAAGACTGTGTTGTCATGTAAAACGCAAGCGGCGTAGCATTTTTGAATCTTCTCTGTTTGGACTTCTCACGACGTTTTGCATCGACCTCATCACGGAATTTTCAAAAGACTCATGCGGAAAGACCGGATACCACAATCTGCGCAGGAGAGCGATATTGTTTCGTTCCATTCTTGTTGGTACTTTCTGATACAGCGCAGGCTGGCTTGAACAGAGTGGATGGTTGGGAATTTTTTTCAGTTCGATGGGATACCTTGCATTTTCAGGTGTGTGGAGAACTTTTGGGCCATTTTGGTTTTCAGCAGCTGTTCGTTTGGAGCTGCGGCATGCGATATGCATATTTGTCTTGCATGCATTGGCTGGTTTGGGGCGTTGCACTTTACTTGCACTCATGTTGAGAAGGAGAAAAGGATACCAGGCATAAAGCTTAATGGCAGTAGAGAAATTGCGGAGTAATTCTACCATATTCTCATGCGATACTCGTGTGGTTTGCTATTGAATGGGGCTACCCTACTATTTGGTAGTATGATTGGAGGGTCTGAAGAGATAGTAGCTCAGGGTTTGTTGAGGACCAGGTGGGATGAAAGTCATCCTAGCGCAAAACACCCAAACCGCCGTAAATAGTTGAAAGGCACATGCAGACCTCAGAGATTCAGTGCTAAAAGTTCAATGAGTGAAAGGCTATGGTCTTTCACTCTTGGAACGGTGTTGGTGGGAGAACGTGGCCGGCCAAGACCGATGCGAGGCTCACTCAAGCTTCTGCAGGCATCGCCGACGGAAAGCTTCGACGACAACTGTTTTTATCCATCACAGACGCAATCTAGACTAAAGTCGGCCCTGGAAGATAACTTGGTCGCCTTATCCAGATGGCCCGGGTTGGTCGATCCCACGCGGGTATTGATTGCGTGAGCAGCACCAGAGTTCCTGATCCTCAGCCGATTCTTGTCTCCCGGCGATCTCGAAGATCTTCTCGAACTCCTGACGTTCGAAGTTGTCCAGGACACAGCTCCTACCATACGCGGCAGCCGGCAGCGAGTCACGTGGGGGTTCCGAGTGCGCGGTCTCATCTGACGACACCACATCGAACTCCCCAAGACGAGATTGCCCCGGTCTTCGGTTGGCCTTCTAGAAGGCATCGGCAGCCTTGAAACCTGGGTCACGCGGTCCGTTATCGATTCCCGATCTGGCGACGAGACTACGAAACGCAAGGGAACCGGACTCAGCAGGACCGCTGGCCGCGCACTGCTTCAGCCACTGATCCTGCTCGATGCAACGCGCCGAGCCGCAAGTGCGCCGCCTGAGGCTCCATGATCAAGCGTCGGCGCGCCCTTACGCAGACTGCGAACTGCGGCGGCCGTGCAAAGACACACACCTCAGGCACCAACCATCGGAAGATGGGGCGTCACCAGCTCTCGTACGACATGAGACAACCGCCCCCGAGATTTTCTCCCCACTAGTCCGCGCTGGCATTTTCTTTCCCCGGAACTCGCAGCATCCGCGCGCGCTCGTCAAAAACCTGCGGTCTGCCGCCCAGTCTCATATGATGTTTGTTCCCCATCGACCCATAAACTTGCCTTGGCCCCTTCGCCCATGACCCAGTGATTGCGCCGCACCTCCTTCCTCCCAACCACGGTACTCCTTGCCAGCCTGTCGTCATCAGCGATGGAGAAGAAGCCCGAGAACACCACATTGGTGCTCGTGCGAATTGACACACTGACCCCGCCACCGCCGCCATGCTGTCCCTCGCCAGCTTTTGCTGCTGCTGCTGCTGCACCAGCTACTCCGGTACGTCCGGGTCGCCCGCTCGCCAGCACCACCAACGCAAAACAGCAGCAGCAACACTCTCTCTCCCCATCCCCCTCGCCGCGACCCCCGCTGCACTCGTTCCGCACACGCCCTCGTCTCTCGCGCATGCACTCCGCCCCGGTGATGAATTCAGAGTCCGGGAGAAAGCTCAAAGGCATCGTGCGTCGGTGGACGAGCTCGGAGCCGGACAAGCTAGAAGACGCCGATGTCGCTCTCGTCGCCTCGCCGGAAGCCCTGCAGGAGCTGGCCGAGCGGACGGTGCCCATCAAGCCGGACCGCCCGGACGACGACAAACCTCCGTACACGAAGGAGGAGGCGCTCGCTATTAAAGCAGGCAAGCAGTCCGTGCATCGGGCGGAGGGGAAAGCGGGGTTGTTCAAGAAGCTCAGACGAACTCGATTGATGTTCGATGATGGTGGTGCGCTGCAAGAGGAGGCGGATGAGCAGGAGGAAGGGTGGGGGACGCCGGCCCCTGCGGCGCCTCAGCAGATGTCGGACGAGAACTTGACTCCGTACGCCTCATTGTCAGCAACTGCAGCGAAGCAGTGGCACGACGATAGACCATCTTCGCGCGAGTCGGCCGCCGTCACTTCGGAATCCGGGGAGGACGAAGCTGAAGCGACGGGGAAGCACGACGCCCAAGCCCTTCTCCCCCCTCCGCCAAACGTTCCCACAGATCCTGTTGAGAAGCATCGGCGGCGGCCCTCCGTCCTCGCAACCTTCATCCACCGCCACTCCTTCTTCCGCCGCTCCTCCTCCAAGTCGGTCGCCTCCCTGGGCAAGGCGCTCGAGGAGGAGAGCATCGATCCGAGATCCAAAACAAGCGCCGGGACGAGAGAACCGCCCGACAGCCCTTCCACTGCCAGCTCCACAGACCACCACCACAACCACCACCACCAACGACAACGACAACCACACCCCTCCCGCCTCGCCTTCTTCAACCCCTTCACCTCGTACGACCACGTCCGCCGCGCCCGCGAGGAGGTCTCGGCCGAGGAGTGGTGCGCGCTGATCGCTCGCAAGTACCCGCTCCTCTTCACCAACAACGACAACATCTGCGCCTATCTGGACATCCCCGGCCCGTCGGACAAGCTGGTCCGCCTGATCGATGACACGCCGTTCACGGATCCGGTGGATGGGGAGGGCAGGGAGTGCGTCAGGAATGGGCTGAACGGCTTCTACAACGTGTGGCTGGAGGGCGCGCTCAGGGACTTCGGCATGAGCAAGGGGTGGCGCTTGGATACGGATTGGGGATTCATGATGGGCGGGGACGTGCATGCGCCGCCGATGTCGATGACGAAAGAGGTGAAGGAGAGGGAGAGGGTGGATTCGTCGGCGGTGGCGGAGGCGAAGAGGGGGAAG
The DNA here is from genome assembly GCA_011503125.2 of Botryosphaeria dothidea. Lineage (NCBI taxonomy): Eukaryota > Fungi > Ascomycota > Dothideomycetes > Botryosphaeriales > Botryosphaeriaceae > Botryosphaeria > Botryosphaeria dothidea. The sequence continues at coordinate 645,261 of WWBZ02000011.1, forward strand.
AAGCTGAGCAGGATGGGGAGTATGTTTTCGAGGAAGAAATCTGGGTTGCCTGCAGGGGAGGCCGGGTCAAAGGAAGGGGTGGTTTGTTGAGATATTTCCGAACAGTTCTTGTAGGCTACGGGCTGGAGTGGTGCGCAGCATATATCCCCCGCTCTCGTGTGTTTTATATTCGTGGACTAGGGGCCCGGAGAAGCAATAGGAAACGGTGAAAGTTTCAAAAACAAAAAACAGAACAAAACAGGAGATGACTCTGCTAGAGACTGGAGCTGGACACTGGAAATAGTGCGTATGCACCTTGTACGTGACGCCTGAATTTGTGCGGACTGGCCGTTTAAAAGGGTACGTGGATAGCCTGCGTCTTCTCCTCGGCACAGTTTGGCGACCTTTCAGGCGACGGCAGCAACAAACCAATCGACAATGACTGTCTGGCTTCCCGGGGTCGGGTATAATAGTAATATTTGCTGTGATTCTCGAATTTGGTCAGATGGAGAACAAATGATGACGAAATTGATGTTTGGCACCCAATCGGGAGCTTGACCACCATCATTCTCGAACGATGCCGATGGGCGATGGACTCGTGTGGAGAGAGAGGCATGATGAAAATTAAAGAAGACGTATTAAGCCGTCCAGAGACACCAGGCCAAGAAGTCGGCGACGGCCGCTTCGAAATAGCAGGCGAAATCCAGTGTGGATTGAATATCCAGGTTGATGATCAGGCTCATTGTTGAAGTCATCCTTTTTGTAGTCTCAGCTCTTCGTCACATGATTACCTTCAGCTCGAGTGCTCTCTCTATTGAGATCGTTTTACTGCGTTTCCCTTCCTTGAACTTAGGCTTGTGGTTTCAGATTACACGATCCAGCTCTCGATGGAGCGCTGACGGGCCTCCAGAGAATCGATCCAGAGTTACGTTGATGTCGTCAACCACTTACCTCTCCGTGTCATATCAGAAAAAGGCATGGAGAACAGCAATCGACCCACTCCAATCGTCCCAACGGCTTTTACGCAAGACTCGGACGTAGCGTCGCAGTTACGAGCAGCCGGTACGGACGCCGGCTGACTGCCGGATGTACTAGGAGAATGCCGTTTCCGGCCGCGCGCGTTTCGTTGCCCTTCGGACTTTTTTTTTTCTTTGCTTGCTGACCCAGCGTATGCCTTGCATCGCCACGAGGGACCCACAGAGGGGCGCACTACAGTGGCGAAATCGGGCCCCCCAGGGCTTGACCGTATCTCTCGCATGTTCCTTTTTTTTGTTCCGTTCGGAGCTACTTGCTCACCTGGTTCCGGAAGAGGAAAAGGAAGAGCTACGAGATTTTTTTTTCCGCATGAAAAGCTTGAGAAGCGAGAGGTGACCGAGCTTGCGCCTCTCTAGCGATGATGGCAGAGTCGAGAAGTCGGCAAAGCGGTATATTGGAGAGAAGATAATAGGGGGAAGTCAAGACAAGCATAAACGCACAAGCATAGACTTTTCTCCATATCGAGGAGAAGGGGGGAGGATAGGCGGAGGGCGGGTGGGAGCGGCGGAAATACCGCGGGCATTCCCGAGAAGAGGCTTCTTCCCGCGCGTACTATAGAACAATTTATCTCAGAACATGGTGAGTGATCGGAGCCAAGGAGGTCAATGCGCTGGACGTCGGTACGGGCGGCGAAGGGGAAGAGGCGGAGAGCAGAGTTGTTAGCGAAGAACGGGACAAACGCGGGCGTGCGTTTGCCTTTTTGTTGCTGGTGCCAGAGCGTTGCCGGGTGCGCGATCGGGCTGCTCCTGGGTAGCTGCGCGGGGAGGGGCCATCCTGCGGCTGATCCAATGGCCCGTGTGGCGAGTTAAGTCCTGTGCTCTTTGCCGAAAGGATGGCAAGTGGCGAGTATCGATATAAGAGCTCGGGCCCTCGTCGAATGATATTCGATAGTCGAGCGCGCGCGCATCGGCGAAGGGTTCATCAGAAAATGAGATTGGGGGGGGGGGCGTCCGAAAGCTACGGCGCCGAGCGTGTGGAGATGACGTTGGTTTCTTTCTGTTCTCTTCGACCCGCTCGGTGCCGATGGGGGGTGCGAGTGGAGGATGGTGTGGATATTGAAGGTGGTTGCATGCGGCTCCGCCTCAATTCGCTCGTGTCCGTGTTCCTCCTGCTCTCGCGCTGGTCACAGGGTCGATGATTGACAGCGCAGGACCCGCATCGCGAGACCCTTTCCGAGGTTCCATCGCGAGGTGGCAAGCATTTCTGCATGGAGGGGCTCGCGCCATTGGGGGGGGGAGGAATAAGCGGTGTCGTCGAGAAAATAGCAGCTATAGAGAGCAATTAAAGGGTGGCCGGCATGTAAGACGCGCAATTAAGGGTGTCGTCAGAGGTACATTGCTATTGGCAGCCGCTCCGTCTCTTGGGTGCAAGATCGTTCGGCAGGGCGACCGCCCGGTTGGCGCCTGCCGACGAGCAATGATGCCAGATGTAGAGTGGGTACGGGGGTTGGTGGTTGCTCGGCGGTGGTGGGGGGCTGGTGAGAGTGCTGCGGGACATGATTCAGGTGAAACAATCCACCCCGTCCCCCCTGCTCCTCCACTCAACTGATAAGGTTAACGGCCGAACTATACTGATTAAGGTATGGAGCCGATGGTTGGACGGGTGGGGACGGGGCATGAAAAAGGAAAGTCTGCCAGACGCCCCGACGATCTTTCGAAAGCATCCCGGCACACCATCTGGCGCCAGAGGAGCTCCATCCCGGCCCACTCTAGGGTCGCCGGACGGGTCGCGGAAAGCAGAAAATGGAACAAGGGTCCATTATCAGAATTTGTGCAGTGCTGACCCCGGGATTATATTCACAAGATGCTGGGTGTGCGAGTATGACGAATGATGCGCTGCATTTTGCAAGCACCTGTTAACTTTTATCCGTCTCGGCCTGCCTGTGCTGCTCTGCATGCTCTAAAGGACCGTGTCGCAGCAATCCCACCCCGTGCCGAGGACGCTCCAATTATTAAATCCGTATATCTCCGTCAACCAAGCATGCCCAATTAGTACAAACCCCTATGCCATGCCGTAGAGAAAGGGAGAGAAGAAGCGGCTACGAGCCGCTCGCCAATGCTGATGAGCCGCCAAGAATTCCCGAAAAGGACCGTGATGCTGATGATGCCTAAACCCATAACACCGTGCTGAGATCCAATAATGAGAAGAATACAGTCATATGGAAACGAACAATGAGAGCATGGAATTCCGAATCATGCCTAGAGCAGGATAGCCGCGCCACCGACGAGGCCGCTAATGACCATGGCCAGGCCGTACTTGGCGCCGAGGTCAAGAGCCAACGCACCGGCGCCGCTTTTGCTGCTGGACGAGTCGCCAGAGTCCCCGTCACCGAAGCTGTTGAAGTCGCTGCCGGTGGAGCTGGATGTCGCCGAAGCTGTGGTGGCGCTGGAAGTGGTGGTGGTGTTGACGCGAGTGGGGTTCTGAGCTCCGCAGGGGTTCTTGGTACGACAATCGCTGGCGCACTGGTTGTTGCCCGACGCGCAGTTGTTCACACAGCGGTTGTTGTTCTCAGTGCAGATGAAGTAGGGCATGGTCTGGCTGTATTGGGATATATTCGGGCTGAGTCCGTCGGCACAGACGCACGAGTATTGGAGGGTATCCTATTGACATGGACACGTTAGCATGAACGGGTCGTTACATTAGTGGCGGAATACGAGGGCTCAAACGTACAGAGTCACAGTCGTTTGACTGAGTCGTGGAGTCATTGTTGGTCTGGAGACAGATGAGGGGGCATTGCGAAGTCTGGGCAAGACACCACTGGTCTGCACGCTGTCAGCATTGCTCCTGCAAGTGCATCGAGTGAGTTCTTCTTACTTCTGTCCTCAATGGACACCGAGTCGGGGTCAATGGTCTGAGCGGGAGACAGGCCGGCAACGGCGAAGAACACGGCAACGGTGGAGATGGTGGAACGCATGGTGGAAGTTTTGAGGCTAGACAATTCCGGATTATGCTGAGTGAAAAGCGAGAGTCAGCGGGGATGGAGAATCTGGAGAGGAGACGGAAGGTTTGGGGAACGCGTGCGAGGAATGCGTGCGGAATGCAGCAGCAATATAGCTGGCCCCTCTGGCGGGCCGGGGGTGCTTGGGACGTACCTTGACTCGTTCTGATCAGCGGATAGCGACAGTGGGCACAAATTGTAAATGAAGAGGCAGCGGTGGAGAAAGGAAGCTGAGCGAGCGGCGGATCAGGGTGCGGGCACGCTACTCTCTTTCAAACGCACCAGGCGGTCGGAGGCATTTATGGAAAGGGAGGAGGCTCAGGCTCGCGGCTAGCTAGTGCACAGACGGAGCCATGGCTGGAGAGTGAGATAGATGGTGTGCAGAATAAGCTCTAGCCCCATCTCCACAGGCCTGGCGAAAACAGCAAGCCGCCAGTGCCGTCGGGTCTTATCGCTTCGCACGACCTCCACGCCTGCTTTTTCACGGGCTGCGTCGATGCTTCCCTTGGATGCTGCTCTCCGGCTCCGACTCCAGCTCGCTCTCGTCGCCCGCACCCGGGCCCGCGTCCGCCTGCACAACCTCACCCTTGCCGGAGATCGCTCGCGCACGGCCAATGGGTGGCGTGGACTTTTCTCGCATGCTCCAGCGGTGCGCAAAGTGGAATGCCGTCTCGAAGGAGCGCGCCAGAAACCCGGCGGCCGCGGGCCAATCGCCGCCACGCTTGTCATTTCATGCAGGCTGCTAGCCTGCTTGGCGAGCCCGCCTGGTCCGAGAGCTGGTGGCCGGCATGGATGCTGGCTGCTCTCGCCCGCGTCGGATTTCTTATATAAGCCCGCCGTGCTCAACACCGTGCATGCAGCGGCACGCATCTGGATGCCCGGCTGCCATCGCAGCCTGCTCGATCATGCAGGGAGACGACGCTGCCCTTGGCGTGGCGCTGACACTGCGCGCCTTCAGGCGCTGTCCGCCTTCCGCGCTTGGGCCTGACAACCCGCCTCCTCCCACGACAGCAGACAGGGTATGTAGGCTCCGCGAGAGGCCCGTGGCCCATGGTTGACTGGCCAGCCGCTTGGCGCAAACCCTCCCGCTCTCCACGTAGGTAGACCGGCATAGATCCGTACGAGCAGTGTCACGCAGTGCTCTAGCTGCTGGGCCTAGGGCCGATGCAGCGCACGCCTCCGCTCCACCCGCGCCTCTCGCCTGCGCCAGAAGCCGCTGGAACAGACGCCCAAGAAGAATTTTGGGGTGCGGCTCGCGGGACTGAGGTTCCAGTGCAAAACCGCCATGGTGGCGTCTGGTGATGCCGTCCATTTTGGGATGCGGCGATCGCTCACGTGCCGTCGTGGCGTTTTCTTTTGCCGCGACCACTCCCATATTCCCGCTTCCTCCGTTGACCGCATTTGCAAACCATTGAGCCTATTATTGCCGCCCCGCCTTCAACATCGCCCTTGCCTGCGGCTGCCAGCCTGACTTAATCGACTTCGTCACTCTTACCCTGGTCGAAGGCTTGCGCTAGCTGGGTGGATGGAGACTGCGGGCTTTAGCACTGCCAGCCACCCCGCGCAAAACGGCCATGTCGCTACCCCGGACAGCGGCGAGGCCGCCACCGCCCATGATCACCACATAGTTCCACCGTACTGGTCAGGGCACAAACGCCGCGATTCCGTCGGTAGCGATGCCTCGCTCGAACACGACAGGCCTGCTCCGATCCGCCTCGAGGACCACACCGTTGAGGGGTCCGATCAGAACCGGGCGCTCTGGGCCAAGCACGTCACCATTGACGACTATGTGATAGTGAGCGGCAACGTCCCGGGAATGGGCGACTACGTGGTCTGGAATTGCACTGTGCAGACCCTGGATGTGTGTTTCATCTCTTTGTGCAGCGGTCTCAAATGTGCGGTTGTGCTGATCTTGAGACAGGGCGGGCCCATGAAGATCAGGAAGCGGTATGTGTGGATGTACGAGGTATGACGTCCACAGGCCAGTCTGATGCAGCCATAGGTATTCCGAGTTTGACGAGCTGCGGCAACGCCTCGCGCAAACTTTCCCACATGCCGAGTCATCGATGCCCCAGCTTCCGCCAAAGAGCGTAATCTGTAAATCAATCTTCATCCAGATCGGGGATATGGGTGCTGACGCTCAGAAGCCCGGTTTCGCCCACGTTTCCTGGAGAGGCGGAAGGAAGGACTTGCATACTTCCTCAAGTAGGTCACCACCGCCCCTGGTTGCATTGTACGAGTTGAGACGACGCTCTCAAGGTGGCGGCTGGCAGGCGTTGTTGGGCAGGTCTAAGACTCCCATCCATGGCAGCCGCATATCTGGATGCTCTTATCTACGCACACAAGCGCCCCGGTCCCATACACAGCCCTTCCCAGCACATCTTGCTTGGCATGCACGACATCGTCTTCTGAAAACTCAGACAGTCCCACTAACACTTCTCAGTTGCGTTCTCCTAAATCCTGAATTCTCTTCGTCTCCTGTTCTCAAGGAGTTTCTTTTCTCTTGAAATATCAACCTTGGCGCAAGACGACTCATCTGAACATTTAATGTCTTATGCTGACACAGATCACCAATAATACGGGATTCATTGGGCAGTATGATCGTGCCAAGGTCATCTGAGGAAGTGTGTTTTTCGTAATGGCGGGCCATGTGAAGTTTGTTGCCTCATGGGATCTGGGGGACATCGGGTAAATTTGCATCGACCATGCTGATATCTCATCGGGCAAGGGAGCAGGGTATCGAACGTATGCATACGCAAGAAGCCTGTTTCAAAAAGATTGCAACGTGGCAGCCATCTCCCATCGCTCCTGGGTTGTGGAAGCATTCATCCGGACGTAAGTATTGCAAAAAAATTCGAAACATTTACCTCTGGAAAATTGCTTCAACTTCTCATGTTCGAGCAACCGTCGAGGACAGCATTATGCACTGCTCTTGAAATCAACCTCATAGTCGCGGGAAGGTTTGCCTCCTACAATGTGGCGGCTGTTTTGGAGGGGCTCTGCAGAAGTGGTGGCCGGCAGGCGTCAGCCAACTAGTGCGGCGGTGAGGTGCGACGTCGAGGGTATTGCAGCAGACGCACTCGTACGCGCAGCAGTGTGTGTTCGCAGGAAGCTTCCCGAGGGCGCGCGTTTGAACGGTGCTGGGTTGCACTCGAGGTGCCGCGCGAACCTTATGCTCGCCGTCTATTCGACCCAGGCGTGCGCATACTCCCGCTTGACGCTCTGACCATAATGGCACCACAATGTTGCTGCTGCGCGGCTGTAGATGCAAACCACTGTGTTTCTGGGGCGATCGTGAGCGTGCATGCGACTGTGAGCAGTGAAATGGAGGAGCCCTTGCGAAACGCTTTCCCTTCGCCTACAGCCACGACCAAACTCAGAAGGGTCCCCTAACACGATCGCGGTACGCCCGAGCTCGCAAGCTTCTACAACGCCCGTCGAGAGCGGTGACCCTGAGACAAGAGCAGCAGAAAGATGACCTTGGGGGCCCCGGCAAACAATGGTCAGCTCCTCGCGACCATTGAACCGCTCCTCAAGTGGGCGCTTCACACGTCGAGGTCCTAAAAATATCGCAACCGCCGAGTCAAACGAGAACCACGCAGAGCCCTCCGCAGCCGCGCCCGCGTCGCAGGACGCGCTCTCCATCGCCAGCACGCCCGTCGCGCCGTCCGAGGACGACTCCGCGGCGCCCACGACCGCCCAAACGCTGAAGCTGCTGGGCCCCCGCCCGGCGACGAGGAATCGTGGCTCGTCGCGAAGGAAGGGCGCCACTCCGATCGCCAGCGCTGAGCAACAGCATCAGCACCCGAGACCTCCGACCAAAGTCACAGTCACACAGCCGCATGGGGGGCTGGTACAAACGACCAACGGCGTGCAAACATCGCTCGACCTCCGCGACGATGACGTGCCCTCCCAGTCCGCAACACCCAAACCCGACGGCCAGGGTGGCCTGCCAGTGCCCGCTGGAACATCACAATCTCAGGACAAGCGGACGCTGAGGAGCCAGGATGGCGGCTCACGCCTCAAGAGCGATCTGGCCATATACTTCCCAAACTACGACGACGTGATTGCCGGCGTCGAGAGGAAGTCAGGTGTGTCGGCGTGCCCGTTCCCTGTTGATATCAAAGCTGACCCCGGCCAGATTTTCTCGATATCGATGAGCCTATCCACATCATTGACGAGCCTCTGACCGACCCCATATCCGCTCCTGGGCCAGTATTCTCGCTCCCTGCGTCCTCTTCCACATCTGATAAGCGGCGTTCCTCTCTCCTCACGTCCTCCCACACGTCGTCAAATCCCGCGTCAACTCTCAACGGGTACAAGCCATATGCTCAAGTCAACAGCGGCATACAAACCGTCGACTTTTCTACAATCGTACGCCACACACCACACCACATAACGAATGATCCTCTTGAAGACGATGTCTTCTTCAAAGCACATAGGCGTGCTGAGCGCAAGGAAAAGCAATTGCGGAACATTGAGAAGGAAAGGGCCATGCACGAGAAAGTGCAGCTAGAACGCCTGCTTGACGGGCTGCTCGGCCATGACTGGCTACGCGTGATGGGCGTTACTGGCATCACAGACTCCGAAAAGAAGGAATTCGAGCCCAAGCGCGACTATTTCATCTCTGAAGTCAGGGCACTCGTGGACAAATTCAGGATATGGAAGGAGGAAGAGAAGAGGTTGAGAATCGAGAAAGGACAAGCTCAGCAGGCGAAGGATGAGGATGAGGATGAAGCCGAGCAGAAAGGTGACCGTGCCGAGGAAGACAGTGTCGGCGAGCCTCCAAACTCGAGCGACGTTGATGCATGGGCCGCACGGCAATTGCAACAAGAAGCCATCTCCGCCAGCGGATCTTCAAGCAAACCGCACAAACCTCGGCCTCCACCACCTCCTATCATATATCGCCCTCCTTCGCCTGAGAGACCTTTTACCTCATTCTACTCCAAACCCCATCTCCGCGCAGCCGCCATGGGTAAACAGAGACACGGTCGTAATGTGACGGCCTTTGGACAGCCCATTCCCGAACCTCCGGAAGAGGAGTTCTCACTTCCCGTTGACTACCTTGCACCTGAAGCATTGCGCGCGCATGCCCGGAAAAAGCGACGGATGATGAGAGAAAAGAGGCAGTAAGCTTCTGAACATATGTAGCAGCATCTCTGCTTTTACATGGCGTTTCTGCTAAGGCACTTTCAATCATGGTTAATGGGATATCCGGGCATTTATTTTTGTGCGGCCTGGCGTTTTCTGGGCCCGACGAAAGTTCGCCCATGCATGGGCTATGTGGAAAAAGACACGGCAAGCTAGTGGGTGCTTTCATGCAGGACCGGCGGTGTATGTTATTTTCAGGCCGCTGTAGGCAGCAAATCGACATTATCTGCAAAACCTTCGCTTACTCGTATTTGCATTCCCGATGTGTGCCCGTGATCACAGTCCTGGATGGCTGAACCATCTTAGAAACAAAGGACGGCCAATCATCATCTGTGAATGGTTTCCAATGTCGCTACAGTTGTAAATCATGTGACCTGCCACAGCTATACGATCCTTATGGAGACCAAGGGCTGCTATGTGTGTAGCTGTTTGCGAGTGAGCCTGTATGCAAGTCCATGGTGTTGAGGCACGCGGTGCGGCCGCGTGGTCCGTGCGCTACTGCGCGCGCCAAGGATTGGGACGGCGCGGCGTCACAGGCGCCATCGCAGCAGCATCACCGCGTCACGGTCCTCGAGTTGCGACACCCAACTGCGCCCAACACTTTCTTCCGCCGTCCGCTCTCGCCCGTCGCGCTCGCGCTGCACAGTACTTCTCGGTCGCCAGCGCCGCCGTCTCCCTAAACCAACCAGCCAATCGCCTCCCACGTCTGCCCGACCGCGTGTTCGACCGTTCCGAGCTCCGCGTTCCGCCCTCACTTAGCATGCGCACATAGATTCGGCGATGAGCAGGAGGACATCCCTACTCAGGATCGCAGGCTAGCACCTGGAACGGCATCATGCCTGGTCCTTTCGACCCTTCCTCCTCGGCCACAGCCGCCGCCCCTCCGCCATCCGACCCGACCTTCAGCGTCTTCACGGCAAAAGTTGAGCTCGACATCGACTTTTTGGCGCGCTCCGTCCACGGAGTAGCCGAGATCAGTGTTCAACCTCATTCGAAGGTCTTTCCCTACCTACGCCTCCACTGCCGGCAAGCTTGCATCAAGAAGGTTACGGTAGAGGGACGCGACGCCCACTGGGAGTACAACGACCCTCACTCGCACATCTACCTCTCGGAGAAGAGCACGGTCCACCACCACAAAGTTTTGCGACAGAAAGTGGAGGAAGATGTTGGAGAGTTGGCTGAAGAGAATCTTTGGGTCCACATCCCACCGAGGGTAAAGATCAAGGAACTGGACGCCTCATCACTTGACGCGCTCAGCACACTTGGTGATCTGGCAGCAGGTGGATCGCCGTTTCAGCCTCTCAAGGTTGTCGTCTACTACGACGTCAAGCACTTCCGTGAGGGGCTGCACTTCGCCGGGCTGGAGGATGGCGACACGAGATATCCTCACGTGTATACCCAGAACAGCCAATTCACAGGCGCGGCGTCCTGCCTGTTTCCCTGCGTAGATGATGGTAGTGCGCGCTACCCGTGGGAGATCTCCGTTAGGTGCCCGAGAACGATCGGGGATGTCTTCAAAAAGAACGTTGCACCGCTTACAAACGGTGTAAATGGGCATTCTGGCTCCAATGCTGCACTCACGAACGGCTTTACGAACGGCGTCCATGACAACGACGGAGACATTGACATGCTCGACGCCGATGCGGATAATCTCGGCTTGTCTGAAGAGGATAAAGCAATTGAGATATCCGTCATCTGCTCGGGTGACATGACCGATGATGTAGGTAGTCCTGCTAATGAATTTAAGAGAACATTTTCTGACGGTCACAGATCGTCGACCCCAAGGACTCCTCTCGAAAGACCGTAAGCTTCACGTGTGCAAACGGAGTCCTGCCACAACATATCGCGCTTGCTGTTGGCCCCTTCGAACATGTCGATCTCTCGGACCTTCGTGAGAGCGATGACGATGAGATGATGGGCCAAGCCGCTATTCGTGTGCATGGCTTCTGCCTTCCAGGAAGGAGCGACGAAGTCAGGAACACGTGCATGGCTTTGGCCAAGGTACGTATCTACCCAAGACTCCTTTGAGCAAGTGCGAATGCTGAAGATTCAGTAGGCAACCGATCATTTCAGCAAGACCTACATCTCCTATCCATTTACTAGCTACAAGATCGTCTTTGTCGATGACCTCGTCCCCGAAATCACTCATGCCGCCTCGCTCACATTTTGCAACAACTCTCTACTTTATCCTGAGGACGTCTTGGATCCTTTGTTCCCCGTCACTCGCAGATTGGTCCATGCTCTCGCCTTTCAATGGGTGGGGATCAACGTGATACCCAAAACCAGCCAAGATTGGTGGGTTATATATGCTCTTTCCCATTTCATGTCCGACGACTTTTTGGAGCAGTTGTGCGGCAGAAATGAGCATCGCTTCCGCATGAAGCAGATGGCGGACAGAGTCGTCCAGCTTGACGTCGACCGACCATCCTTGCAAGTTCTTGGAGATTACCTTGGCGTCGACCCGTCTGAGATTGAGTTCATGGAGTTGAAGGCACCTCTGGTCATGTTTATTCTAAACCAAAAAATCAAGAGGATGGCAAAGATGGGCGTGACCAAGATTATTTACAAGGTTCTACTCCAGGCGAAGACTGGCAAGCTTCACAACGGCGCAATATCCACCGAGGACTTTATCCAGATCGTTGACAAATATCTGGAGAGCAAGCCAATTCCAGATTTCTGGCGGCAATGGGTATATGGTGCAGGTTGCCCGCATTTTTACGTCACTCAGCGGTTCAACAAGAAAAAGTCGGTCATCGAATTCGCAATCAGACAGACCCACGGCGATCGTAGTGAACTGGAGGAGAAGGCGCATGATCTTGATCCATCGACCTTCCTGAAGGACGTCAACGAACAGAAGAGCGGCATGTCTAAGAAGAAGCCTACAAGGGTTTTCACTGGCGCTATGACTGTCACTGTTCACGAAGCTGACGGTACCCCTTACGATCATATCATCCCCATCAATGACATGACCACAAGATTTGATGCTCCCTACAATACCAAATACACCCGGTTAAAACGGAACCGAAGGCAAAAGGAGAGAGCGGCTGCAGCACAAGGTATCGATCTCAATGGTGATGGCGAACTCCCAGACGAGATTCCGCTTTACTGCTTGGGCGATGTTCTGGACACCGAGAAGGAGATTCAGGAGTGGAATTTCGACGAATGGACGAAGGAAGAAGAGGAGACGATGTCCAATGAACAGTTTGAGTGGATCCGAGTGGACGCAGATTTCGAGTGGATCGCCAAGATCACTTTCAGCCAGCCTCTTTGGATGTTGGTTGCTCAGCTGCAGCAGGACCCTGATGTCGTCGCTCAAGCTGAGGCATTGCAGTCGCTATCTGCACAGAGACCAAGCAAGCTGATCTCTACCTACCTCACTCGCACTGTCATGGATCGAAGGTATTTCCATGGAATTCGAACCGTGGCTGCCGAAGCCCTCGCGAAATGTGCTATCCCTAGAATTGATGACGTGGATCTTAACTGGATCGGTCTGTATCATCTCGAGAAAGCATTCCAGGAGCTTTTCTGTCTTCCAGGATCGCACATGGTCCGTTCGAATGACTTTTCAGATAGAAGTCAATATCTAGTGCAATGTGCCATTCCGAGATCCATTGCGAGAGTTCGCGAACCCTCCGGGAAAGGACTCATGAGGGCGAAGAGGTGGATTCTCGACAAGCTTAAGTTCAACGACAACTCGCACAATGAGTTCTCTGACTGCTATTACGTGGCCACACTTTTGTCCGCTCTTGCGCAGCAGCTCGCTTACAAAGATTCAAGCACCATCAGCTTTGACTTTGATGAGGATGAACAAGACGAGATCGACTTTCAGAGGGACGCCCTCAATGAGATCGAGCGGCATCGCCGGTTGGATGAGTGGATACCTTCCTACCAGAACATCATCACAGTAACTGCGCTTCAGTGCCAGTCTCTGTTGATGGAAAATGGCATAATACCACGGAAGATCTTGGACTTCCTGCAGTATGCCAAACCAGGCGCTGCAGAGAGTGTTCGATTGAAGGCTTTGGAGTGTCTCATCGATCTCAACATGATGAAACATCCGGCTATCCTGCGGTACCTGATTTTTACCCTCTCTTACGATCCGTCTCCATACATGCGCGAGAATCTCTACTACCTTATTGGTCGTGGACTGGCTCGCATTGCGATAGGAGACAAAAAGGAGGATACTTCGAACCAAGTCTTTGGTGGCTTGGTCATCGAGCAGGATACGTCGACGGAGAGCCGTGCTGCCATGCTCGAGCGGACGCAGACACTGGATGGTGCAATCAAGGCGCTGAAGGTGGAACTCGGGAACAATGACGTGCTCAAGGAACAACTGTATAACGCACTCACCTCGCCATTCCCCAGTCTGAAAGAATGGGTCCGGTTGCTCGACATTTGTGGCCTTGTATTCGAACCCAACAGCTCTCTCGAGATTACGCTCAAATATCCGTACTACTGGAAGGTTCGGCATCTAGGAAAGGGTCAGTTGCGCTTCTGCCGCAGTACTAACCGCAGGACGAAGCCTCTGAGTCAGATCAAGGCAGAACAGGCGCCACTCCTACAACAGAAGGAGGCACAAAAGCGGAGACGACCCTCTGCGGCGGATGAGCCGAACAAGCGCCAGCATATTGCGCCTCCGGCAGCAACAACAAAGCCCAATGGCGTACCTTCGCTGAAGATCAGCCTTAAGCAGAGTCTTTCAGGGGCCTCTTCGTCCACTTCTTCTCCTGTGTCCTCCTTTAAACCGCCCACTCCCAAACCTACTACAAAAGCACCAACGCCAGGTGCATCCGCGAGACCGCCCACCCCAGTTTCATCAATCAAGCAACCGGCGCCAGGTCCGTCGGTCAAGGCGCCGAGTGTAGGACCTATCTCAAGGCCTGCATCGCCATTCATGAAACCTTCGTTCCAACCCAAAGTTCCCACGCCAAGCCATTCGAGAGCGCCTACTCCAAGCTCTGCTACGTCGGAGCGTGTAGACAGGCCCGAAAAACACGACAGACCAGACAAGACGAAGAAAGCTCGACGCAAGATTGTCAGGCTCAAGGTGAACCCGGAGAAGTTGCGGCAGATAACCTCTCGACCACCAGCATCTCGTGCACCTCCTCATCACAAGGCATCGAGCGCAAAGTCGTCGCACTCTCAGAAGCACGATAGGCCATCCGGGATCCCGAAGCCGAAGGCCCCGCGGCCGGAGTCCAACAACGCAGCGGCGCGGCCGGAACCGAAGGCTCCTCCGGCTCAGCAGAAGCCGCTTCACATTCCCATGCCACCACCGCAACCGGCGCAGGTGCCTAGTGCCCCGCCTTCAGCGAGCCCACCTGCATCGATCCCGGGAGGAGAGAGGAAGCCGTTGAAGTTGAAGCTGAAGTTAGGGGGGCTGAAGAAGAAGGAAGGCGAGTAGTGTGAGGTGGCGGTGGCTCGGATCAGGGCAACGGGGTAGCTGTTTTGTAATACCTCGCAGGAAAAAAGGAAAAAAGAAAAAGAAAAAGGAGATACTTCGTTTCAGGCTTTTCCGATGCAACAAAAAGACCTATGGTAATGCAACTTTGAATCAAAAGAAAAGTGGACAAAGTCGGGGGGGGTTTTTTTTGGGGGGAGTTCTCTTTTCTCTCTCGTCGCGGCAAGGCGTTCTTGGAATGGGGAACATAGCGGAGGAGTCCTTTATTTCGTTCTCAAACTGATGAATGAGGAGGGGATGGCGGGATTATTTCTCACGGCCTCCATCATCAATGGGTTTTCTTTCGGGCATTTGCCATTCTCATGCCACAGGCTGCTGCGCAAATCGAGGAAAGAGTAGTCGAGGCGGCAGGATAATATTCGTGGCTCTTGGCTTTTGGAGGAGAGTGGCAGGCTGGTGGTAGGCCAGGGTAGTGGAGGAAGTAGGCGCAAAAATCAGTGACTTAGTGGCTACTCTCCTCATTAGTAGCACCGTATACAGCGGGGATTTGCAGTGATTACACTCGTGCAATCAGCAACCGCGCTTCCAGCACAAGCTATCGTTTTCATATCCAGGATTGTAGTGAAATGACTGTATTCTACAGGGGAGTGGAAGCATTCATCCGGATGTAAGTGTATCGCATTTCCACTAACAAAGCTGTCCGGACGAATACTTCCACTCCACTCCCTATCATAGGATAAATTCGATCTTTTCCTGACCTGTTGGTGGAGATCTCGCACTGAGTCCAACCGTTGGCTGCAATGCTCGCCTGTAGAATTCTACGATGGCCCTTTGCAGTCTTATCGCCAGTGATCTGCTCTCCCACTCGACGATTGGAAAGGGAATTCGTTGATCCGCCCAATTCTCTGCGCTGTGGGCTCTGCAGCGTCAAACGACAGGGCCCAAGAGACGCGGAACAGGATTGTTTCCGGGACAGAAAGTTGGCCGGGCGACTGGAAGCCAGGCCGGCCTGCCTTTTTAGAAATTTTTTTTTCGCCTTCGCGGTGTCAAAGCCGTGCACGTGAAGCGACTTTGGCAAATGGCAAGGCGGCCGGCAAAGGCAGCGTGGCGCACGGGCCGAATTCTGGCGAGGAGCAGGGATGCGGTCGCGCCTCCGCCTTTACTAACCACGGCCCAGGCGAATTTTCAATTTTTAAAAGTTCACGCTGAGCGCGCGTCCTCTCCTCCCCACCCCTCAACTCAAACCCTTCCAAAAAATATCCCCCAGCAACCATGAGTGACGAAGTCTACGACGGTGCGATCGGTATCGATCTTGGTATGTCGCTTGCTGCAATCAGTCTGCCCGCCCAACGCCCGCCTTGCTGACGGCCCCAACAGGCACCACCTACTCTTGCGTTGCCAACTATGAGGGCACCAATGTCGAGATCAGTACGTGAAGCCCGCCGCTCGCTGCGCCGTCCCCGCCATGCTCACCACAGATTTTTGCAGTCGCCAACGAGCAGGGTAGCTTCACCACTCCCTCGTTCGTCTCCTTCACTCCCGAGGAGCGTCTCATCGGTGAGGCTGCCAAGAACCAGGCTGCCATGAACCCGGCGAATACCGTCTTCGACGTCAAGTAAGCCTCTGAAAAATCGGATCGCGGATAGACACAGCGGCTGACCGTCTCCAGGCGTCTCATTGGTCGGAGATTCGACGACGAGACCGTCAAGAAGGACATTGAGTCCTGGCCCTTCAAGATCGTCGACCTCGAGGGCGCTCCCTCCGTCCAGGTCGAGTACCTCAACGAGACCAAGACTTTCTCCCCCCAGGAGATCTCCGCCATGGTTCTGGGCAAGGTGAGCATCCGAAAAATCCTACCTTTGTGCGATGGATCCCGGGCGGCAATGCTGACAACCGAGCGCAGATGAAGGAGGTTGCCGAGACCAAGCTCGGCAAGAAGGTTGAGAAGGCCGTCATCACCGTCCCTGCCTACTTCAACGACAACCAGCGTCAGGCCACCAAGGACGCCGGCTCCATTGCCGGTCTCAACGTCCTCCGTATCATCAACGAGCCTACTGCCGCCGCCATTGCCTACGGTCTCGGCTCCGGCAAGTCCGAGAAGGAGAGGAACGTCCTGATCTACGACCTCGGTGGTGGTACTTTCGATGTTTCCCTCCTGCACATCCAGGGCGGTGTCTTCACCGTCAAGGCCACCGCTGGTGACACTCACCTTGGTGGTCAGGACTTCGATACCAACCTTCTTGACCACTTCAAGAAGGAGTTCCAGCGCAAGACGAAAAAGGTACGGAGGCAATATTTCTCGCCAAATGCTCATTTTTACTGACTAATTGCTCGAAGGACATCTCCGGTGACCCCCGTGCTCTCCGTCGTCTGAGGACTGCTTGCGAGCGTGCCAAGCGTACTCTCTCCAACGCCACCCAGACCACCGTTGAGATTGACTCTCTCTTCGAGGGCGAGGACTTCAACTCCACCATCACCCGTGCTCGTTTCGAGGAGCTGAACGCCAAGGCTTTCAACGGCACCCTCGCCCCCGTCGAGCAGGTTCTCAAGGATGCTGCCATCGAGAAGAGCAAGGTCGACGAGATCGTCCTTGTCGGTGGTTCCACCCGTATTCCCCGTATCCAGAAGCTCCTGAGCGACTTCTTCAACGGCAAGAAGCTCGAGAAGAGCATCAACCCCGATGAGGCCGTTGCCTACGGTGCTGCCGTCCAGGCCGGTATCCTCTCCGGCAAGGCCACGTCTGCTGAGACTGCCGACCTCCTTCTGCTCGATGTTGTCCCGCTTTCGCTCGGTGTCGCCATGGAGGGCAACATCTTCGCTCCCGTCGTTCCCCGCGGTCAGACCGTCCCCACCATCAAGAAGAGGACCTTCACCACCGTTGCCGACAACCAGACCACCGTCCAGTTCCCCGTCTTTCAGGGTGAGCGTGTCAACTGCGAGGACAACACCTCTCTGGGCGAGTTCACTCTTGCTCCTATCCCTCCCATGAAGGCCGGTGATGCCGTCCTTGAGGTTGTCTTCGAGGTCGACGTCAACGGTATCCTCAAGGTCACGGCTACCGAGAAGTCGACCGGCCGCACCGCCAACATCACCATCTCCAACTCGGTCGGCAAGCTCTCTTCGGGCGAGATTGAGAAGATGATCGACGATGCTCAGAAGTTCAAGACCAGCGACGAGGCTTTCTCCAAGCGCTTCGAGTCGAGGCAACAGCTCGAGGCCTACATCTCCCGTGTCGAGGAGATGATCTCGGACCCCGGCACCTCGATGAAGCTCAAGCGTGGCCAGAAGGAGAAGATCGAGTCTGCTCTCAGCGACGCCATGGCTCAGCTCGAGATCGAGGACGCTGGCTCGGACGATCTCAAGAAGAAGGAGCTCGCTCTCAAGAGGACCGTCACCAAGGCTTTCTCGACCCGGTAAATGGTTGGCGCAGCTGGGCGTGCGCAGGGGTTTCAGGTTTTCGTTTCCTAGGTTCTTCTCTTTTCATACTTAGACTGGCGGGTGCATTTGGGCTTCAAAAAAGTGACTGTTATGATGGCTTGACATGCACCTTCCGTTAGTCTTCCGCGGTTACGAGTGAGTGGTTCTTGGCCTGATATGCACTTCCAAAAGGCTACCCCGGCATATTCAAGCGATCCGGATGGGATAAAAAAAAGATCGCGGATACGTAGGACGCGTAACGTGGTCGGGAATTATGAAACATCTCTATACCTTCAACGATATTCCGTCAGTGTGAACCGTGTTGCATCAGATACTTGCCGCATATGTGAGCCGCCGCTGTTCATCCTGTTTTGGGTGTTGTTCACATGCATGGGTGCCTCCGATATCGTAACTTCTCCAGCTTCCCCACGACCATCATCACTTAACGGAATCATGCCACAAACACGTCGCACTCCAATCGGATCACATCGCAATGCTCCCTTCCCCAGTTTCTCACTGTGCCACCATGTTCCGATCGGAGATCAATGTCCCCCATGCTCTGAATGAGGATGCAGCAAGTGCGACGTCGGACTGACGTAACCCGATGTGAGCTGTCGGACTGCCACCACTTAATATCTCTGAGCACCTTGACGTCCAAGACAGTAAACAAACGTTATCAAGGAGCTTCCATCTGATACCTGTCACCCCGTTTCGTCCTTGCTAGCACCTAGTCCTTGCCCACAATGTCCTTCCTGCGCGCCACCGCTCGACCAACCCTCAACACCTCTTCCTCCCTCTTCTCCAGAGCCACCTCCTCCCCCCTCTCCCTCTCGCGCCCCTTCTCCGCCCACCACCCCCGCCTCAACAGCGACACCGCCCCCAAAATCCTCCTCGAGGACAAAACCACCGGCTTCGGCCACATTCGCCACAACCCCCGCCCGCCCAAGCCCCGCAACGTCGGCGTCACCGAGATCCGCGGCCCCTACTACAGCGTCATGGGGCCCAACTACCTGTCCGACGTCCTGCGCACCATGGGCCATCAGGTGGACGGGCTGAAGTTCGCGGGCGGCTCGTTCGCGCTGTTCGGCGAGCAGGCGCTGCGCGAGCTGGTCGACCTCGCGCACGCGCACGGCGTGTACGTTAGCACGGGCGGCTGGATCGAACACGTCCTCGCGGGCACGGGCGGGGAGGTCGGAGCGGGCATCGACCGGTACCTCGACAGGTGCAAGGATCTGGGCATGGACGTGATCGAGGTCAGTACGGGCTTCCTGAGCCTGCCGAACGCGGATTGGCTGCGGTTGGTGGAGAGGGTGCAGCAGAAGGGGCTCAAGGCGAAGCCGGAGCTGGGAATTCAGTTTGGGGCGGGTGGGGATACGGAGGCGAGTGATCTGGAGGCGATGGGGTCGAGTGATCCGAGCCGCGTGACGAGTATGGCCAAGGAGTTTGTGAAGGCCGGGGTGGAGAGGTGTATGATTGAGAGCGAGGGGATTACGGAGAACGTGAAGAGTTGGCGGACGGATGTCATTCAGGCGATTTTGCGGGAGGTGCCGCTGGAGAATGTCATGTTTGAGGCGGCGGACCCGAAGGTTTTTAACTGGTGAGTCTGGTTCCCCTCCTCGGCTGGCTGGGATGAGTGCGTCGAGGACGAGGTTACTGACTGGATTTACCAGGTATATCCGTGAGTTTGGCGTTGACGTCAACCTCTTTGTGGACCACTCGCAGATTGTGCAGCTGTCCTGCCTGCGCCATGGCATCTGGGGAATGGCGGACACTTTTGGAAAGATCACCACTTTCCGTCCTTAGGTCGAAGAATGCCAGTGAAGGAGTGTCGTCTATATATTAAATACAAGTAAACACGATGTTTCAGCTCTTTGTTATGCTTTTCAGACATTTCTTGCACGCCATTTGTGTAGACTGGACGCTTGTGCAGTGGGAAACTCTCGGCGATGATAAAGGTGCCCGATGAAATATCTGGACAAGCAATATCAGCAGCGGCTCTGCCGATGATGAGAGCAAGAGAGTTCGGGGTGCCAGCACAGACAATCGATCCGAGCTCGAACAGGCCAGGAACTGCGAGAAAGACCCAGGTGACGGTGAATTCTGCGTAGAGCTTGCCAAACATGAGCTGGAAGCAGCATGCTAAGCTTCCAGATGGGGAAAGGGCCGGGGCGGAGGCCTTTTTGACTCCCGCTCCGTCGCGGCCGCATCTCCTTCTTACCCATCCCTGGCGGCGTCAAAGATTCAATTTTGCCCTTGAAATTGCTGTGGCCTCCCCACACCCCATCAGCCTGCAATGCCGGAGAACCCCAGGGCTTGTCACGGGCTAAGACAAAGTGTTTCTGGCCCAGCACGCAAGCGCTAGGTATCTTCTATGCTACATCTGTACAATTCTTCCAACCGCCATTTACCCTGTTACAATACTCATAACTGTTACGTTAGACTTTCCAGCCTACTTGGTAAACCGTCACGGCTGGACTATAAGCCCACTATTCTTTCTACATGTTCAAATCTTGCTCTCATCGCAAGGCTCTAGCTTGAAAAGACTCCTCCCCTACGAATTGAGGGAGCAGGTGGGCAAGCTGCACCGGCTTGACTCCCGGAGTCCCCGAGTGGAACCCTGGATGGGCATAAGCGCTAACACACGGCCCCAACCCGGCGTGTACTCAGATGCATCGGATATAGATGGAGGTGAAGACATCCTGTCCGTACGACGAGTCCCAGTAGAAACTGCAAAAGTCTGCGAAGGAATAATATCCAACTTTATGTCACCATTCCTGAATTCTTCAAGCCGCTTTGTCAAAGCTTGGACCCCCGGCGATACATAGCCACCAGAACGTCCGTATGAAGGATAAGAATGCTACGACCGGCGGATTGGACTGAATATTTCCTGATGCTCTGGTACGCTCTCATCAATAGGAAGAACTCACCTTTAGTCTTGCTGCCCAAGCGCTGGACTACGTAGCATTAATGGTCATATTGCAACCAGGGTCCTATTCCCAACAACGCCTTCGGCCTGGAGATTTTCTTACCATGGGCAGCAGAAAAATAAAAGCGGAGGAGTGATACTGCTTGGTACTATGAAAGGTCATAGCCGCACATAAATCTCTGGGACGCTGAGGGGGATCCATCCCGGTGGCCAGAGTATAAAGTCCGTTGAGCCGACATCCTACAGCCCGCAGTGCGCTGACTGACCTGAGGGCAGTCCACGCACCCAAACAGCTGATAAGAGCCTTAGAAACCGAAGGTCAAGTGGGAAACCCCCAGAAAGACTGTACAATGCCGTGCCGTGCGCGGCACCCTCATCCTTGGCTGCCATATGCGCTTTCTGTGCCCAAGACTCAAGATCTCCGGTGGCACTGGTGAAACATGTTTGTAGTGCGCATAATCCGCGAAGGCAGTCGAAGGACCATAGACTCTTTTTCTCTTTATTATAGGTATATCTCAAGGATGAAGATATCGTCAGGAAGCAGTAGTGAGTTGATTTCTTGACTTCAATTAAGCTCTTCTTGTATCTTCTTATAAAGAAAGCACAGAATAAGGTTTCCCTGCCTTTGTGAATCATGGAAAAACCGTGGTAATGGCCCTCTCCAGGGCGCTCCCGCTTCTCGGGAGACAGCCCAAGGGAATTCTATTGTTGCTCAAGACATCGCCGTCCCTGGACGACTGTTATACTCCCAGAATTAGCCATTGAGAGCCCCGCCGGCGAAGACCTTCGCGATTCCGCACTTCCCAACACGAGGGAGGTGGCCTCCGAGTTCCTCCAATCTCGAACGGAGCACGGTGCAAACAACGGACGAGCAAAAACTCCACGCACGCAACGATAGTGGGGATTGAAATGTCATCCTCTTCTTCTGCACCATATATCACCACTACTATGTGGAACAATCTGCTTCAAGGACTTGCGGGATCCGCTGCTGTGGAGCGGCAACCTCGCACACACCGTCCCGACAAAATCGCACCTGACCGGACCAGCCTATCACGGAATGTACCTGGACAGAGCTCATTCTTCAAGGTGCTGTGCAGCTCTACAATCATGCAGTTCCACCCGCAGCTGCACCATGGCCAGGCCGCGTCCACTATACACCGCAATCTAGCAGGGGTCGCCATAACCCCCTTCTGGAAAGCAATGCAGAGGCGGGACATTGCTCGCACGACGCAGAGAAAAACCATGGGCGAAAGCGGAGAAGCAGCACTTAAGAAGACTGAATCAACGGGGGAGGAATAAGACTAGAAAAAAAATTTCCCCCCAAGAAAAAAGAAATCGATTCGAAAATAAGTACATTGTTTCTTTTGTGCATCGTCTTTACATGCGTGTTCTATTTTCTCACTCGTAGGAGTAAAGGCAGTGAAGATTGTTAGTACAAATGGCAGGCTGAGGGACTCACGATAGTGAAATGGATGGAGTCAAATTAGACACTGCCCTAGTAGTACAGATAAATGATCAATATCAACGTCATTCAAACCACATTGGCAATGGAAATATCCCTTGGTTCACCTTTGCTTTAAATTCGGGGTTTGCCCGCGCCCTCTCCAAACAAGAAAAGAATCGCTGTTACCGCCGCCTACCATCCTGCCTATAGTAACCCCGCCGACGCTTGTAAATGCATTTCGATAAGCTTGGAGAAGAAGACGACAGAAAAGCACAAGTACTAAATAATAAAACCGCACGCCACTTTCTTTCGGAGACTTGCCATGCCCTAACGTGCGAATATGCAAACCCAAGGGGGCATTTCCGTTTTTGTTTTCCTATCGTAACAGAAAAAGAAGAAAGAAAAACAAGGTGTCCCTCCTTCCTCTACCGCGTCTTCTTATCCATCTGCTCAATTCAACCTGGTGGACGACGCGTACTTGGTACCTCTCCCCAGACCCCTGCTCAACCAGCCCTCATCAAATTCACGAAGATGGTGCACTTCTCCATCTCCACCGTATCGCGCTCCTTCGGCGGTGGCTGGCCACGCACCTGCATCGGCGCCGTGCCTGCGACGACCTCGACGTCGATGCGGTTGACGCCGGGTTGTAACCTTGCCTCGAAGAGCGGGTGGCCCTTCTCACGAGGCTGTTGCTGCTGTTGTTGCTTCTCGGGTGAGCTGTCCGGGTTCGACTGCTGTTGCGTAGGCGGTTGGTAAACTTCGGATATGCGGGTGTTGTTGACAGTGACGAAGAGGCGCCAGGGCCGTTGTGTTTGAGCAACGGGGACAAAAGGCTTGATCTGAATAGACGAATGCGTGCCCGGCAGGGAGAGGGTGATAGACTGTTGGGTGAGCATTGGCGAGGCGGGGATGTTGAATTTGAATGGACGGGAAAGCTTCAGTGCTGGGTGGCTGTTGATGGCGATGTTGGGGAGGACTGCGTCTGCGATATCTGGCCAGGGTCAGTGATTGTGTGAGAGATTTGGAGAGTAGGCAATGACTTACTGAATCCAGGTTGGCGGTGCTTATTATCAAAGCCGTTCGGCGGGTGTGCAGAGTTCTGGTGAGAGACGCCTAAGTGACCGTTCGTGTATGGACTTCCACTCGCAGGACGAGAGGCACCGACCGGCGGGGCCATTGAAGCACCGAGAGGATGGGATGTAGCGCCTGATCTCGAATCCGGAACTGCACTAGAAGGCCGTATGCTATCGAGCGCAGGCGACTGGCCTGCTTGGTTCTCACTCTTTACACCATTTGGAGCCGGCGATGCCGCAGACCCACTCCGTGCAGTTGCCTGTAACTTAAGTCAGTGGTTGAATTGGTGTACGCCCA
Source organism: Botryosphaeria dothidea (assembly GCA_011503125.2). NCBI lineage: Eukaryota > Fungi > Ascomycota > Dothideomycetes > Botryosphaeriales > Botryosphaeriaceae > Botryosphaeria > Botryosphaeria dothidea. The sequence goes on from WWBZ02000011.1 coordinate 668,923, forward strand.
GACGCCGGGCCAAGGGATTTCTTACGGGTCCTCCAGATGATGGCGGCCTTTGGCCATTGATTCCAGCCTGAACATGTCTCTGCTGCCTCTCAAGAGCATCATTATCGACAATGACGCCGGGCGTGCTTGAGCTACGCGCACCGGGAGTTCCTGGGGCTGACGCGTTAGGGGCTGGGCTATTCTTGTTTCCGCCCAGGCGGAGCTTAATGCCAGACGGCTTTTGGTCCTGCGACTGTCTTTGCTGCTGCGAGCTCATGGTGAGCTTGATCGTCTGCTTGGGAGCGGGGATTTTCTGCGTGACATCTGATAGTCGCTGCTTGAAATGTTCCTGGAAGATTGTCAGTGGACTTAATGTAACATGAGATTTTGTGACTGACCTCAAATTCGTTGGCCAGGTTGTACATTTCACTACCATCCTCATTGAACTCGCGGGCGTTCGTCCAGATGAGGCTAACGCACTCCTCCAGCTGCTGCCAGTTCTTAAAGTCACTCGTGCCACTATATCCATCCTTGCGAGTTATGAAACCCTGGACTTTCTTCATAACCTGGTTCAAGGACATGGGTGTCTTAATCGCAGCGTAGTACTCCTTGAGACTACGATTTGGAAGGTTCACAAACGGCTGATAGATTGGGAGACCCCTGCTGAGCTGTGAGCAGCCATCCTGCTCGGGAATTGCTACACGAATGGACATACTCCTCTGGGTCAAGAAAGTGGATGAATTCTTGGATCAACGCCTCTTGGGCCTCTTGGAACGTCTTTCCGGCGAAGTCGGTTTCTTTACCGGGCGTAGACTCCTTTCGAGGCGTGGCATGCCTGTCCGACTTGCGTGTCCTGGTAGGTGTAGCCTGAGGTGTCTGGGCTTCGATTTGGGCAATTGCAGCAGAGCGTTTCGGACGCTCGCTCAGTTGGCGAGTGACGCTGTTAGGAACACCAGTTCCATCTTCACCGGGAATGGGAGTAGCAATAGCCGAGTATGACGGGTTCCTGTAAGCTGGATTGTTCTTGGTCATGAAGTTCGAGGCTGTTTTGCGAACACGCTCAGCATCAGCATAGATGGCGGAGTTCTTGTCGTTGAACTGCTTCGCGTTGTTGACCATGCGCTTGACATCGCTCTCGACGGCAGCGAGATTGGGATACTCTCTGGCTTGAAGCTTGGCCTGTGGTGGAGTTAGCGAGAACTCCGTGGTTGCGCAGACTGAAACTGCGGCAGTCCATATTCATGCACAACACTGCCCCTCCAACCAAGCTTCCAGTGACTGCGGAAATATAAAGAGCGGTGAGAGTGGCCGAAGGGCGTACCTCGATGGTGCTGAAGGCGATGGGCAGCTTGATCTCTTCGTAGTACTCGGGAATGGAGTCCTGTAGGCATGTTAGACGGCAAATGCGGTGACGGCGGAGAAGCTTCTCGGAGGTTGGTACCTTGTCTGGAAGTTCCAGAAAGCTGGTTGCAATGGGGCGGCCACTGCAGTTGGAGGAGGCAAGTTAGCGATGGGCTGCATGCGCACAGGGCGGAGGTAGAGCGGGACTTACGTCTTGTCCTTCGCGGCCTTCATGGTCTCCAGGAACTTCATGCCCTTGACGAAGGTCGTCTCGGGCGTCTCCTTGTCGCCATTGTCGTCCTCCTGCAGGGTCGCATCGTGTCAGCGGTCGTGGGCAAAATTGCGGCTGGTGGGGGGTGGTTGCAGCGGGCTTGAGGCCTGCAAGGCGAGCTCGCGGCGGCTGCGGTGGTTTGAGGAGGGGAGCGTGCGGGTAGGGTCGACAGCCTGGTGCTGGTCAAGGCCGAAGCCCGTTAAGCGTCGCGCGTTGGACCAGGAAGCTCAACCGCGACGCATCCGCAGCCCTCACTGCAGCACCCAGCGCAGCGTCGCAATGGCGCCTCGCACGCCTTGTAGCACGCGCACTCACCGGCAGCTTCTGTCTTTTGGATGCGCGACCCTCGCTTTCGGGCGATGCCGCCGTTGCGGCTTTGCGCTTCGACTCGCGCTCCATCGTCGATGCGGGTACTGGCGCAGGCTCGGGATGCGCAGCGGACTTCGGGGCTCGGCGGGCGGGAATGCGCTTCGGGGGGTCGCGGTGGTGCGCAGCAGCGTGTCGCCAGCAGCAGCTCAATCGCGTCTCGATCGCGGTGCCAAGCAAGGTGTTGGCCCAAACTCCAGCTGGGCCCACGTGACCGCCCGCCCACTTCACCAACAACTTTAATTGCGAACGCGAACAGACAGAAGCCTTGCGACCGCGGATACCGCTTGTGTCGATTGTGCTCTTCCTACAGGGTATCGCTAATCAACGAGAATACCGTGAAATGAAATCCCATGGCAGCATACACGCCCGCCCGCCGTTCTCTAATATCCCTCCCGAAAGTAGTATTTAACAATGGTCCCCTCAGTGCTTGCTCGCTGCCTCGGCCTCGAACTTCTTCCGGTCCTCCTCCTCCTTCATCTCGCGCACCTTTGCAAGAACAACTTCCCGGAAGATGGCTCCCTTGGCAATCTTGCTCAGACTCCTCTTATGCGGAGCGCCGGCCGCGCTTTCCGTCGTGCTCAGGCCACGACTCGTCGAGTGGCCTGCCAGTGCCTCGCCAGCTGCCTCCTTTGCGTTTGCCGGCACGTCTGCCTCGCCGGGCACGTCTTCCTCTTCGTCTTCCTGCATCCTGAGCGCCTCGATACGGTTGGCAAGCTTGACAAGCTCGATACCGCGGCGAAGACGCGCCTTTGCGACATAAGCACGGATCTCGGGAAGCAAGTTGTGGTCCGAGGCAGTCTCGCCCTTGAGCCACGGGTGTGCAAGAGCCTCCTGTATAGATATCAGTAAATGTTATTGTAACCCTATTCGTGCGGTTCACTTACCGCACTCGTTGCACGTTTCTCCGGCTCCGGCTGCAGCAAGCTGTTGATGAAGTCCTTCGCATCCTTGCTGACCTCCTTCCAATATCTCTCGTGGAAAACAACACGGCCGTTCTGGCACTCCTCGATCAAGTCTGCCAAGCTCTCACTGCGGAAGGGGGAGTATCCACAGAGCAAAGTGTAGGTAATGACGCCCATAGACCACATGTCAACGGGCTTGCCGTGTCCACGCTTCAGCATGACCTCCGGGGCGGCATAACCGAAGGAGCCAGCCATGGTCGTGAGCTGCTCGTCGGGAGAGTCGAGCATCTTCGCGATACCGAAATCTGCGAGCACGAGCGACGCATCTTCGGCGGGGGTGACGTAAAGAAGGTTCTCGGGCTTGAGATCTGTATGGTGGTCAGAACGCGCGTGTTTAATACAGTCTTAAGAACACGCACCCCTGTGGACAACATTGTTCTGGTGGAGATAGTTGACGGCGTCGAGGACTTGGCGGATGGTCTCAGCGGCATCCTTCTCGGTGAACCTGCCCTTCTCGCAAATACGGTCGAACAGCTCTCCTCCGGTAGCAAGCTGGGTGACAATGTAGTATTTGTCCTGGAAAATGTCAGCGGCAATTGCGTGAGGAAACGCAGCTCCAACATACCCTCGACTCGAACCAGTCGTGGAAGCGGACAATGTGCGGGTGCTTCAGGCGCTGAAGCATCTCCAGCTCATCGTAGACCATCTGCTCATTGCCCTTGACGTTCTTCTTGAGGATGATCTTCACCGCAACCTTGCCCTCGGGGCAGTCCGCCTCGCGGACAATACCATATGTGCCAGCTCCAAGGGTCTTGCCGAAGCGGTACTTGGACCTGTTATGGGGTCGTTTAGTAGGGCGCAGACGACGGTAGGGGCTGTGGCACGCACTTCTTGTCGTAGCTGTCAGGCTGGCCGTGCAGCTTGTTAAGCATTCCTGAAACTGCAAATGCGGGGTGCGATCAGTACTGCGTGTGGCAATGGCTTGGTGCACCGACTTACGACTCATTTTGGCGGTGGTGGCTCCTGCTTTGTCGCGACTGTATTCAGGTAAGGATAGTGTGGTGAATTGCGGTCAGGCTGAGAGCGCGCGACGGAGGGTAGAGCGGAGAGCGGAGGCGTAGGAGTTGAGATAAAAGGGCGAGCGAAGCGACGGCCCGAAGAGGAGGCAGCAAAGCCAGGTACAGCAGCGGAGGCGAGGAAGACAGAGAGGTCGTGAGGAAAGAAAGTACAGGTCTCACGAGGGCGCCTGCTTGGGATTGAGCGGCTGGAGCTGATAATTGTGCTGGTAGGCGGGGCACGGTTTCCGCTCTGCGCGAGGCTGACACCGTGCGGCTGATATGGGGGTGGCTCAGCCTAGGCGGCTTCGTAAACGCTATGCTAGTGTCTCAGAACGCGCGAAACGTGATTGCAAGAGCGCGAACACCAGGCCGTCGAGCCGTTTCGTTTCGTCAGAGTACGTGGCTGCTATCTGAGGACCCTGAAGTGCCCGCAGCTGCGGGTGTGCCCCGCCGTGATTGGCGCCCAGACGAGTGCTGCCCATCCCACTGAGAGAGTAGCACAGTAGGCACTTCGACATCCGCGCAAGCGGCAGCGTCATTGGCGTTGTCGGCGGGGATGCTGTCCAGCTTGCGCCTGCCAGCTTTCTCACCTGCGGCCCGTCGGCTCTGCCGTGCAATGCAGTAACAAGGAAACGGCGACCAAAACCAGGTCGCTCGATGGCAGACGTCATAACCGTCGCGGTGGCTTCAGAAACATTTTATAAACACCACTTGCTTTGCACAACATCGCCTCCAAAGTTCCAATCGATATCATCGTTGCCAGTGTTTCCATTACTAGCTCCAGATCGACCGACCTTGCACCTAAACCGCGCCGTCCTGTCCGCTAGAACGACCAAATCCAGCCAAGATGCCCACCGCAACTACTATCTTCTCCGTCTTTACCGGCATTGTCGCCGTGCTATCCGTATACGTCTACTTTTTCGGCATTCCACCAGCGCTCAAGCGCGAACTTGAGGAGAGAGCCCTGAAAACTATGGGCGAAAACAAGGCGTCCTACCTGGTCAAGGGTATGCTCGCTGCTGCACGTGAACTTTGCCTCGTCTGCTGACGCTTTGCCAGATCAAATCAACAAGGTGCCTGCATCCGATCAGCAGGACATCAAAGACGTCAAGAAGGGTGCCTCCAACCTGGCTGGCGGCAGCCTGAACAATCCTCTTGGCAAGTTTGCTGGTGACTCGGCGGACGATGCTACGCGCCCACTCACGGGCCGCTGAAGAGACTGTTCAATTCTGTGTGGCCAGACATGATCAGAAACGGAAGACGGGATGTCTTTGAGGAAGTCGGAGGGTTGTGCACAGGTGGAAGCCTGTGCGTAGGATGTGATTACCTAATTGGGATGGCATTGCATGGTGGTTCACGAGGACATGAGATCACGACAGACAAGACGGAAACGGGTACGCAGGCAATGAAACATTAATAACTGAGCATGCAAGATTTCTTATGAGGTTGTTGTACAGGGGAAATTGCAAAGCTGTGCTGGAGTTGGCAGTAAAAGCGCGTGGCCGGCGACAGACACGCTTCAAGCGACGCAAATCTTGTTCGAATCCAGCAGCAATGCTTTCCGGATGGAGGAGTCGACTTCCCGAGCCTGGCCTGGCCTACTTGTAAGATTGCTGGCGGCAATGACCCCCTGTATTGGAAATTTGTATCCTTCAGTCGTTGGCAGCACAGCCACGACGCGCCACAGCAGCGGTCGCGTCGTGTGCCGACGCAGCCGATGACAACAAATCGTAAGTCGTCAGGTCGCGGTGCTGTGAGCGGTGATGAAGCTGAATCTGCTGGTGACGTGGGGCGCGCGAGTCATTGGGCACGTGAAGCTTATCGGAGGCAGGGACACGGAGAGGAGGGCCAGGGTGGTAAAGTAGATAGATCGATTGTGCATGTGAAAAAGTCAACATCGACGCAGTGCTCTCCAGCTCCCGCATCTTCTCCAGACCAGCTCGGCACGGCACGTCATGGGCTTGTTGCTGGTCGCCGGCGTGGACCCCTGCGCTGGGCGGTAGCTCGGCATCCACGCCCTGATCTCCACGGCGCATTCACAAGCCTGCGAGCGAGCGGTTCGATTCATCTCCGAAGTTCCGCTGCCCACTGACCACCTCCCGCCGCCTACCGCCCGCCGCGCTGCTGTTTGTCCGACTCGGATCCGTACGGTCTATGGCGACCTGATTTCCTGCGCTATCCGCTCCTCTTCTTCTTTTTTTCTCTCCGCCTTCCCTTTGTCTGTGCCCCCGGGACCACCAATTCAGAATGGGGAAGAGTAAGTCCGGCGACCTCGAGTCCCAGATCCACGACCAGATCCAGAGCCGATGTACCGTTCCAGTCCGCGCTCCGTCCGCCGCCAACCGCTGACCCGTCCTTGTTCTGAGCAGACACGGCCGCTCACGAGTGTGTGTCGGAAGAGGCCCTGGCCCATCTGAAGACATACAAGTACCAGAGCGTTGACAAGAGCTTCGTCTCGCGCTACATCCTCAAGCACTACGTATGCCTTCTCCGCGCCGCCGCCCCACCCGCCGCGACTCTCCCCGTTGACTTCGAGCGCGATATATAGTGGAATGCCTTCGTCGAGCTCCTGCCGCTATGGCTGGCCCCGAACATGGTCACCCTACTGGGCTTCTTCTTCATCCTCGCCAACGTAGGCCTCTTAGAGCTCTTCGTTCCCGATCTCGTCGGTCCGGTATAGCCCCTTGGTCCCTGACGCCGCAAAGCCAACCGCGCGTCGCGCACAGATACTGACGGCACTTCCCACTCACAGGCCCCGACTTGGTTATACTACAGCTTTGCATTTGGCCTTTGGATGTGAGCATGTGTCCTGCTTTTCGTCGGACCCACTTTCTCACATGTTTTCCGCAGGTACTCCACAATGGACAACGTGGATGGCAAGCAGGCTCGGCGCACCGGGACTTCGAGTGGTTTGGGAGAGCTGTTTGAGTATGTTCTTACTCGTGTCGGAATGCGGGGACATCTAGGTTCTAACCCCTCATTGCAGTCACGGCATCGACTCCTTGAACTGCACCCTTGGCAGTCTGCTCGAAACCGCGGCAATGGGCTACGGAGCCACCAAGACGGGTGCTTTCACTGCGCTGATACCCTGTCTGCCCATGTTCTTCTCTACCTGGGAAACATACCACACCCACACTTTGTACCTTGGCTACTTCAATGGCCCGACAGGTAACATCTCCTGGCTTGCGCGGCCTCCCGCGCCTACGTCAGGTGCAGAAGAAAAGCTGACCTTTCTTTAGAGGGCCTGATAATTGCCTGCTCTATGATGATTATGTCTGCGCACTACGGACCCGAAATCTGGTCATCCTCCCTGATTCGCTATTTCCCCTCGCTAGAAGGTTACATCTCGCCGATGACGACATTCCGGGATTTTTGGGTTCCTATCCTCTTGGGATCGTTCTTGATTGCACACCTGCCGGCCTGCGTTGTTAACGTCGCTCGCGCTCGCCGTGCTGAGGGAAAGCCGCTCCTTCCAGTTTTCCAGGAGTGGACTCCAATGATTGTCTTTACCTTTGCGACCTGCGCATGGTTAGGGAGCCCATATTCTACCATCTTGGAGGACTGGGATGCCAAGAACAAGACTGGCGGCCACCTCGTTCTGTGGTGCTTGACGATGAGTCTCGTTTTCGGCCGCATGACCACGAAAATCATCCTTGCCCACCTTACTCGCCAGCCGTTCCCGTACTGGACCGTGATGCTTGTCCCGCTTATTGGCGGCGCGATCCTTGTCAATCTTCCGCGCGTGGGCTTGGCATGGGCCCCTGCTATCGCTAGGCTTGAGTTGTGGTACCTGAGATCCTACTTCGTCTTTGCAGCTATCGTCTACACCAACTGGGCCGTTTTGGTTGTCACCAGCATCTGCAAATTTCTTGGTATCAACTGCCTGACCATCCCTGACAAGAAGGAGAATGCCAATGGAAAGGCCACACCTGCCACGGAGCCCGAAAGGAGAATTACTCGCTCCATGGCCAACGGTACCTCCGGTAGAAAGAGTGATTGAATCTTTCTACCTGCTCGATGATGCGCACCTGTACAGTTAGAAATGATCCTCACGATGCACACGACTCAATGCAGCGCATCCCTTGGGCTCAGAGCTTCCATTTCGAGACGATCACCCGGCTGGACCTTACTCGTTCATGGGCCCGAGCTCCGTCGAGGAATGCATCATCGATTTACCGACTGACCTGTCAGTCAAAACACCTAGACCACTTTCTCTCATTACATTCTAGGAAAACCTAAAAAGATTCGGATAGAGCCATTTTAATTGACGAAGAGACGGCGGAAACGGCCCTACCAACCACACAAATCATTATTATAACCTTTATAGAAGAAGCTTTCTTGGATCGCATACGAAAGCATTGTTTTTTATTACTACTCCTTCGGCATGATGTATATTGTACGGTTAGCAGACACGAAAGCCTTCCCCGGCGACGCATACGACGACGGAAGAAGCGCCTCGTTCAACACAGCGCTCGGGAGTGAGTTGTGTTGGAGTTCTTGTTTATTGTTTAGTGTGACCCTGCGGCTTTGCTTGCTCGAGGTGGGCAGATGCGTTCTGGTAGATGTGAAGAATTGATGAGAGTGCTGGTAGATGGCATGTGTCGTCAGATGATTGAACGAGCGACATCGATGAGGATGAGTTGGAGAGAGTGGCAGATGTGGATGTTTAACCTTCGTTGTTCGTACCTAAACATGAAAATAGAGTTGTTGAAGACTGGCTACTTGTTCTCCCTAGGAGTGCTTCAAGATATGACACCGGCTAATTTGACTATACCATGAATGTGGTCAAATTAGCGGACACCTCTAGGTAATGTTTCTCTTCATACCTTGCTTAGACAATGCGTCACATAATTAAGTCTGGACCTCACAATCGCCCATTGCACAGAACAAAGATTCTTTCGCCGCGTTCTCTGCATGGCGAACACGGATCATTATTTGGTCATATATTCTGCTAGCGGAGTCTGATAAACTGCCACTGCCATGGCATAGAACGCCAGTTCCATCTACTCCAAGGACCTACTTCTTCAAACTGCAACGTTCCTATTCCAACTCTTTTAGAGACTCCACCGTGATCTGTATCAACTCCCATTACAACCATTGAACCTTTCCCTCCTTTACCTATCCAAAGAATCCCAACAAATTCTGAAATGCGACGACACTGGCCATCGTCGAACCTGAAAGATCCGGATTCAAATGGCATGATCGGAAACTTTACGCTCCAGATGTTAAGAGTTTGATCGAGCTTTTACGGAGATCGTGCCAGCAGAGAGACACACAGCCCAGAATCCTAGCTCGTCCTCGCGCACGGTATCTCTCACTGCAAGACTACGAGCGGGTAGTTGCTGGATGAATGCATAGAAGTCGAGGCCAGACACTTTTCTGATGGCATCTATGCAGTCATGACCCAGGTTGTTACTCTGTGTATTCCAACAAATACTACCAGGCCTTTCAGAGTGACATTGTAGTACCATGCTGCTCACTTCTGAATTTTCTGGCATCTTGTCGAGTCCGGAACATTTGCCATGGAAAAACTCGATGTGCCCAGTCCATGATGCCCATGACCAAGTAGACGCCTTTGTAATGATGCGGGTTGGGCCGCACAGCTCTCGTCTTTGTGCACCTTTGCCGGGAAACCACAACAGGGCATCTGGTAGAAAGCGAAATGGTATCCCTTGGGCCTGGCCCGCCCTGAGATTCTGTCTCTTGTCTGGTGAATTGAATCTGTTGTATATTCCCTCGAATGCATTGAAGACATCGCTTGAGTATTTCAACTCCTTGCTGTTGTACTCTTGCACAACGGTTTGTTATTCACGGAAGGTGAAGCGTCGTCGAGAATTTCCGAAGTCGCAGTACGGCGAAGAGTTTTGGTCCTCTCGGATGTCTTTTCCCCAGCAAGCGGGCCCCATTCGTATCCGCGCCTTATCAGGCTCACCTCTCTTCACGTGTTCACAAGCATAACCTTCTTTTAGATGACTGTCCTTGCAAACGAAAAACGCCTCCTCCTTGGTAAGGTATAGGCATTTCTGCGCAAGGCATTGTTCCTAGTATGTGGGATCTTGAGGTGATTTGATGTTTCCAAGGGATCTTCAGACAACGCTTTTGATTTGCCTAAAGCCGCAACGTTGGATTTAGTGGTCTTCAGCGCGGAAGGAACATCCCCCCAGACGTATGACAATGCCGCATAGTCACAAACTTCATTTTTCTGCACGAGGCACTCCTCAATTACATCCACAAGCCGGAAACCATTTCCGCGATCAAATGGAGCCGATACCTCAGTGCCAACAAAGGCCGGTTTGTGCCTGTGTTGTTCGCAACCTTCAAGCCATTGTTTAATAAGCCCGGTGTCCAGGTTGGGTTTGATGGGATGCCGGTAGATTCTTGGATCGTCTTCGCAATTGGCTGCGAAAGCAAATGTGACGAATTCGGCGGCGAACTCCAAAAGCACGGCCTCAAATTCGGCAATGACGAAACGGTTTTGGATTGGTCACTGGCCCTCTCACGAGCCATAATTGGGGCCGTCTTTGGTGGCTTGCGGTTGACTGCTAGGACGATGCGTGGTTGCAAACGCTCTCGTCTTCGCCGAAACTTAGTTCTGGAAATTCCCAGCGATTCGAACGGGTCAAGGGGCTTTCTAGACCACCACGACTTGCTTTGAATGAAGATTTTCAGCGGTCCTCCCGGGGTAGTGTTCAGGTCCTCAGTAGTAAAAGTCTTGCCCCAAGCGAGCTTGAGGGCCATCCAGATGAGACCACAAAAGGGACACTCTGTGTCCACGGGAGGTACTGGGCCAAACTCCATCCCAGGGTATTCCATGATTAACATGTTTTCCAAGTGAAATCGTGAACAATTTGAGCAGAGCTGTGGAACAGGATCGGCTGAAGGATGGTAAAACCCAGAGTTCCTACTTTTCTCTAAGATAAAGGGCGTTTGTGCATCAGCCCAACCCAGTCGGATACGTTTAGCAGGTCTTTGAGATGACTTCATTTTCGGAGGAGGGGCCAAGGGAAAGACGAGAGGTGAAACTGAAAGATTATATAGTCGACGAAGGTAAGATCAACTTAGCAGAAAAAAGCCAAATTGCTTTGGATTTGACGTGATGCCGTAAAAGACCGGTGAGGGACTATCTTATTGCTGAGCGTATGAACACAGCCACAGACCCATTCCCCACAATCTGCAAGGCATATTGAGGCTACAATGACGTGTCATGGTACGAGACCTAGCGCGTGCGCCTCATACTTACACTAAAGCTGCATGAACGTCAGCCAATCATAACTGGATGACTGTCTTGCCTGCCACCTGCCAGGCATGATGATAACGTCGCTGTTCTAAGCATTAGAACTCAGACACATTCAATCGGGTCAAGATTCGGATTCAAGGCATACTTGAGTAAGTTTGGACGGAGATCAACAAAGACTGGATCGATGGCAGGACGGTTGTTGAGGACCGGGCCTTCATGTCTCAATTTGGTGTTTAAAGCGTTCCCACTTGGGTGCTCAAACAACTGACTTGGTTCATGAAATTCCATCTATGTGCATCATGCATTCATCCTTCATACAATCTCATAACTCCAGCAAAGTCATTGAAGCTGGCTGTCCGAAATTCCTGTACACGAAATGTAGATACGCTCTTCGGCCTACAAGAACTTGCTGGCCAGACCCATAAGGCCGCTGGGCTTGCTGCCGCCGCTGGAGCCGCTGGAATCGGACTTCAGGTACATCTTCAAAGCCATCTGAGCAGCCTGCTGAACGGCTCCCTGCTTGCTAGCACTAGGGTCCTGCACATATTGTCAGCACGGCAACACCTGGACTCCACTGTCTCAAGACCAACATACCGTCTTGCCGCTGGCGCTCTGCTCGTCGAACAGCTTGCTCGCTTGCGCCATGGCCAGACCCAAGAACTCGCTCTTGCTGCTGCTTCCGCCACTGCCGCCGCTGTTGAACATCTTTAGCGCCTGCATCGCCGCGGCAGCGCCGAGGTTACCCTCGGTAGCCTGGTGGCCGCTGCCCTCGTGGCCACCGTCGCCGTAGAAGGTCTTATGCTGCCTGACGGCGTCGTCCTCGTCCAGGTACTCTTCCTTCAGGCTCTGCTTCTTGCCCGACAGCATACCGAGCGCGGTGCTGAAAAGGGAGCTGTCGGCGCTGCCGCCGGCGTGGGTCGATGCGTGCTGCTCGGCACGGCGGTAGTCCTCATCGTCGGAGTCGTCGTAGCGGTTCCTGCTGCTGTAGTAGTCGTCGCGAGCGCCGCCGCGGCTGCCGTATTCTTCGTTGTAGGACATGATGAACTGCACAAGGGGTCGTTAGAGCTTCAATGGGAATGGCTCTGGGCGGAGGAGATGGCGCGGTGATGGACGAAAAACTGATTGATGAAGGGAGCTCGAGAGCTTAAGAAAGGGGCCACTGCGGGGTAGGTGGGCGCGTGGTTTCGGATTTGTCGCCAGTGAGAAGTTGTGGGGCGATCGGGAGAACGATTGCTTACTGTTGCTCAAATGATTTACGCAAATATGCTGGGTAGAAGGTATATGACTTGGGCGCAATTGGCAAGAGGGAGAAGAGAAGGTGTTTGCAGGCGCGTAGAAGACAGTGTGGTGTGTTGTTATGAGGGCCTGATCGACAAGCTACCCCACCACAGTCGCGCATCGGGCAATGACGCAGGCCTCGTGGCTCGTGCCGGAGACGGCTGCGTCACTGGCTAGCCAAGCACTTCCGGCACACTGGGGGCCGTTGCGCACAGAAGGAGCCTTGTTTATGCGTCTCTATAATGTGGTCTGATTTGTGAAACTACTTCCCTGGACCCGTTCGTCGCAGGATATATTTGGTCGATAGGCTCCCGCTGTTCAAGCTGATCTGGCAACAAGGCATCAATGCCCAGACGGGCGCCCTGCTTCGACCCGTGCGGCCAAGATGAAGCTTCCCCGGCCGTTCCCTCACCTCAAGCCAATCGTGGCATGATCTCCACGGCTATGCTGCCGGCCTGCAGGACTGAGAAGGCGTCCGGTGCCGGGCCCCGAGCAGAGCACAAATCAAGCTTGCTCTGCATGAGGACTGCCCTGTACCTCCATCCTCTCCATCTCAAAGGTGGCGTTACATTTCTCCGCATTGCGCAATCACTACATCCTGCGTCGGCTTCTCCCGCTGCGTGCGAGTGTTTTCAACCTTCTTGACCACATCCATGCCGTCGACTACTCGCCCAAAGACAACGTGCTTGTTGTTCAGGAACGGCGTTGGCACCGTTGTAACGAAGAACTGACAGCCGTTTGTGCCCGGGCCTGAGTTCTGCAGATGACTGGTCAGTTTTCCGGTATGCAAGGCGTCGTGATGCAATTTTGCCTTACCGCCATGCTCAGCAGACCAGGAGCGTCATGCTTCAGCTCGAAGTTTTCGTCGGCGAATGCACGGGTGCCGTAGATGCATGTTGATCCAGTGCCGTCACCATTCAGGAAGTCCCCGCCTTGGATCATGAATTCCTTGATCTGCACGGTTGCGGTCAGCAAAACAGGAAGTGGTACGCGCTCGTGCGAGGATGCTCACCACTCGGTGGAACTTGCAATTCTTGTAGCCCTGAGGCCGACCGTGTTGGTTTTTGGTCTCGCCGGTGCAGAACTGACGGAAGTTCTCAGCAGTACGTGGTACTACATCGTTGAACAGCTCCATTTTGATGCGGCCGAGCGGCTCACCTGGACCATGTCTGCGTCAGCATGGCTGGGGGATGGCCTGAACATTCTCTTTCTCTTTGACGGGCGTGAAGAAATTCTGGGGGCGAAGCAAGGCACAACATTGTCATGAGACGGGGCGTTGAACGGAGCAATTTTCGACGGCGAGCGAGGCAGAAATGGTAGGCTGGCTAAATGCCGCAGTGTTGGAGCTTACCTCCGAGGGTGATGTCGAAGAAGACCACGGGGTTGTCTGGATGCCTCTTGGGCACAGGGCTGGCCATGGTGGTGGCTGTGTTGTGTGCGAGAGCACAAAAAGCGGAAGGTCTGTAACAGCTTTGCGGCGGGCTCTCGCTCAGGCGTTCGCGGGCTCAATTCTTCGCGCACTGCGGTATAGGCGGACAAGTAAGCGCGGCTGGCGAAAAGGCGCAGGCTCGGTGGATTTGGAAGCTTTTCGGCGGCACTATCGCGAGAGTGCTGGAGCGAGAGGGCGCCAGCGCTGCGCAAGGGAAAATCAGTTGCGCATCAAGAAGCCCGGGCCCACGCGCCCGGCGCCCTCTCAGCACGCATCACCCTCAGTGTCGCAAGTTGACGGCTCACAGGCGAGCGGGCGGGCTGCCTGACAACGAGAACATTGCAGTTTCAGCAGCCGCGCCGCTCCTTCTGCGCGCGAACGCTGCTGCACTCCCCTTCCCTCTGCAAAGAACGAAGCCGCAGCCGTTAGGTTGTGTCGCTCGCGTGCAGATCTTCGCCGCTCGCAGCCCTTGTGCTCCAAGACTGGGCCCAGCAGCAGCCGCGCCGGCCAGCGCCTCCGCTTTCTGCTAGAGTACTTACATACCTCTCTCTCCCCGCCCACTCCACTCCACTTCCTCACTCACTCACGGCGCGCTTGCCGATCGACCAAACTTTCGCCCTCGACCACATCGCTCGGTCTTCGGTGTGGCTGCTTTGTTTTGTCACTCTCTGCGCTGCGCCAGTGTCGAATCGCATTGTCGAATCGCCACCGCGCGCCGCTATCGCTGCTGACCCGCGGTCGCGACAACAGTCCAAGCCGTCACCACCTCGTGCTAGCCTGTCGGGACTGCTCCAGCCGCGCCACTGCGTCCCGTCCGAACACTCGCTCGCCTGCGCCCCGCTGCTGGTGCTGGGGCCTTTTATCCGATCGCCAGCCGGAGATCTGCACCTTACTTCGACATTGTGACCGGCATCGTCCCTATTGTCAGCGCAAGGACCGACCACATCAACCCCTCGCTCGCGCGCCTCGCTGCATGCCTGCGAAATATCTCGATCCGTCCCCGTAGCGCGACTGTCTCGCTTCTTTCCTGCGCTGTGCCACATGTATTGCGACCGTCAGCAACAATGAGTTCGCCAACATCCTCGACATCATCCGCGGTCCCGTCGCCGACCGCCAGCGACAATAGTAATAGCGGCAACAGTGGAGGCGGCGGCGGCCCGACCAACTCCCCGCTGCTCTTCTTTGTTGCGCTGGGTTTTGGTGTTGTTTTCACGAACCTCTGGTGAGCAGCCAGCGCGGCCCGATCCCGGCCTCGTGTGGGCCGTCCAGATATAGAATGGACGTTTGGTGGTGAGGCTGATACACTCTATAGGATTATCGTCGGTGTTAAGTACTGCTTCCGCTACAATCAACGTAGCCGCCTTGCCAGGCAGGCTGGTGGAGATGCCGAAATCGATCTCGCTGCGATGCAGCAGCCGCCGCGCCGTCGCAGGAGAGAAAAGAAGTTGATGACAATGGACGAAGTCAATGAGCGTTTCCCCTTGATGAAGTACAAGATGTGGCGTGCCTCGCGCGAGCGCGAAGGTTTGTCCACCGCGGGCGGCATATCATCACCTCCGAGCCGGGCTGGAAGCGTGAAGGATGCTGAGGGAGTCGTTGCCGCTGCTGGAGACAGTCGCCGTTCCGAGGATACCGAGAAGAGGCTCTCGCAACCGCAACCCGAACAAGCCGCTCCGTCTTCTGCTGACGCGCCCGCTGCTTCGGATGCACAGCGTCAGGAGTCCAGCCCTGAACTCAGTGCTGCTGAGAGGAATTTGGAGTTGGAAAAATGCAAGACTGTGGCCAGCACTGTTGGGGATACGAACAAAGACCGCCGGGCTTCGGTACACGATGAGGATGATGACGATGACGACGATCCGATCAGGACTGCTGCACCTCCGGAGTTGCTTCAGACTCCTGGTGATACCTGCGCTATCTGCTTGGAAGAACTAGAAGATGACGATGATGTTCGTGGTCTGAAATGTGGCCATGCATTCCACGCCGGATGTCTTGACCCGTGGCTCACCAGCCGTCGCGCCTGCTGTCCGCTCTGTAAAGCCGATTATTATGTCCCCAAGCCTAGACCGGAGGGCGAACAGAACAACGACTCTACAGGCCGCCGTACACCTGGTCTCCGGATGCCTCAAACACCTCAATCGGTCTGGATAGGAACTCGGACGGCCCTACCAGGACGAACCGGACGTACCATGGTTTTTACCCGCAATGGAGAAGAAGATACTCGCAGAAATCGTCGTATACGTGGTGCAGGTCATACCGATCCTCAGCAGCGATCGCGTCAGGACCAGGCCCAGCAGCAAACGCAGCAGCAAACCACTGATGGCTCAACGGGTATTGGCGCCCGGTTACGCAACCTTCGTCCTACCATGCCAACAATCCGCAATCCGTTCGCCCGTGGTCAGCAGACTGCCGCCAACAACAATGGCGCTTCTATTGAACCATCACCGGGCCAGCTGGAGGCAGGAACTCGATAGTGGTCAATGCTAACCTTTGAGCATTCTTCCTGCTTGTTTGAAAAGCTTTTTGGGCGCTTATGTGGTACGCCATTGCTCGGCATGATGCATATTAATGCCACCCTCTAACAGGCTGCATACTATCCTCGAGATACACTTCACGACATCTTACGGTACTATTATTCATCTCTGTACTCCTCCCAAGCGGCGTTGGAATTGACCCCGCTCTCTTCGCCTTTCTACTCTGAGTCCCGGTACGACATGCCCACAACGGTTGCATGTTGGTGGTGGTGGTGTGTGCTTCAGTTTTTGCGTTTCTTCTTCCAATGCATGGTCGGCTTCCCTCTTTAGTCATCGGCGAAGCTCGGGGATTATATTGGTTTAGTACTCCTTTTAGTTTTCAGTTTTTGTTTTCTGCAGGGTTCCTGTTCTTCGCGCTCAGATACCCACCTCAGCTCCTGCGCTCTGATGCTGGTCTGGCCATCCGTTACGAGCTGGCGAACTCACAAGAGCATGTACCGAAGATTTTCCGAGTGAGAATGAATCTTCATTCCATCGATTGCGGAGACAGTTGTTCTCAGTGCGCAATGGGGTTCAGGAGCCGGGGTTCCGAAGAACAGGACATGGGTGACGGAGTGGAATGGATTGGTATGGTATATTGGGTTCAACATGAGGAAAAAGGGGTTATGGGACAGCTTAAAGCGTGACAGCGGATGGGATCGGACTTTTGCTTTGAGAGGGTTGACTTTTTCGTGTGAATATAGATCGGCGAAACCGGGGGCTGGTAATGGGCTTGTGAATACAGTGCCATTTCTCATTCATTCTTGGCAACTGAATCGTGCTGATCGTCAGGGGGAGGGCGCAACGGCGTGACTCGTATGCGATGTCGGAATCTTGGTGTTGAGGCTCAACTACGTATCCTACTTAGGCTTAGTTGGATTGCTGCAGTCCTCCGTGGCCCATCCGCGGTTTGGCCGGTGACATTGACGTCTTCGACGCGTCGGTGATGGAGCTGCCGACGTGAGCAGACCACCAACTTCAACGCCCTTTCCTTTCACCCTTCCAAAGCGCCACGTCGCGCGCCCGACGTTCTCCGCCACCATGCAAGCACGCACAGCATCTTGGGTCTGCAAATCCTGCCGCCGAACGTCCCAATTCCCGCTCAACACCGCTCGCCGCCGGACATTTGCGACACACGGAACGAACCCGGAAATATACGATGTTGTATGTGTAGGTGGAGGTCCAGCAGGCCTGAGCCTGCTCAACGGACTGCGTAGGATTACAATGCCTTCCACAGGCTGTCCAATTGGTCCATTGCGCTGATGCTGTGCAGGTTCATCGCCGGTCACGTCAGGTCTCAAGATCGCCCTGATCGAAGGTTTGGATCTTGAGAAAGGAAAGCTTAAGGATGCTTCGCCGACGCAATTCGCAAACCGCTGCAGCTCTTTGACGCCTGCGTCGGTCCAAAATCTCACAGGTACGGGGCTTCTCTGAAAAGTCGCGGCCGAGTATGAGAGTCAATGGCTGACACCACCCGCAGAAATGGGAGCTTGGACCCACATCGACCAGTCCCGCGTGCAGCCATACCATGAGATGCAAGTATGGGACGGCGTCAGCGACGCGCGCATATCTTTCGACTGGGCAGAGGTCCCCCGGCAGCCAGACCAGTCAACCACCGTCGCTTATATGATTGAAAACGCCAACCTCACCACCGGCCTACTCAAGCGCCTGTCCGAACTGGGCGGCGTCACCACCTTCTCCCCCACGCGCGTTGAATCCATCCAGCTCGGCGCAGACACGCCCGACGGCCTGGATCTCAGCTCGTGGCCCGTCGTGACCCTCAGCGACGGCCGCAGCCTCCCCGCCCGCCTCCTCGTCGGCGCCGACGGCGCCAACAGCCCCGTCCGCGCCTTCGCCGGCATCCAGAGCCGCGGCTGGGACTACGGCCGCCACGGCGTCGTTGCGACCTTGACCCTCGAGGGCGCCGGCTGGGGCGGCCCCGAGCACAAGATCGCCTACCAGCGCTTCCTCCCCACCGGCCCCGTCGCGATGCTGCCGCTCCCCGGCAACATGGCCTCGCTGGTCTGGTCGACGCTGCCGGAGCGCGCGGCACTGCTACGGTCCCTCCCTCCCGCCGACTTCGCCGCCATGGTCAATGCCGCTTTCCGCCTCGCGCCCGCGGACCTCGACTACCTGCACGCCATCCCGACCGGCCAGGCCGACGAGGTCGCCTGGCGCCTGCCGCACGCCACCGCGAACAAGCCGCAGTCGTCGCTACCGATGGCCGTCCAGGCAGTCCAGCCCGGCAGCGTCGCTCCTTTCCCCCTGAAGCTTCGTCACGCTGACACATACGTCGGCGAGCGCGTCGCACTCGTCGGCGATGCGGCGCACACAATCCATCCGCTCGCTGGCCAGGGGCTGAACCAGGGACAGGGCGACGCGGCGGCGCTGGTGCGGACGATTGGCGAGGCTGTTGCGAGTGGTCAGGATGTCGGGACGCAGTTGGCGCTGGAGCCGTATGTGGCGGAGAGGTATCAGGCGAATAATTTGTTGCTGGGCGTGTGCGATAAGCTGCATAAGCTGTACAGCGTCGAGAGCGGGCCACTTGTGGGCGTAAGGAGTTTGGGGCTGAGAGCGGTGGATGGATTGGGTGCGTTGAAGGGGGTGTTCATGAGGACGGCGGCGGGGAATGGGAAGGTCGTTGGTTGAAGGAAGGAGGGGGTTGTTGCTGAAGGAAGCAGTGTACGAATAGATGGGTCGAGGTGCGGTAGCTGATGGTGAAAAGAAGAAACGGGACCGGTGGTTTTCTTGAATGTACGAGCGGGTCTGATCTGGACCACTCAGCAGTGAGAAGGTTGCTCCCCCTGTGGCACGGAGAAGGCCTCATTATACACTATTGATACACATTTCAAGGACACAATCTGTTGATAGGAGTCCGCTACTTGGATAGACCCGCCAGAATAGATTCAACGCTCGAGCGAATGCTCCTCTCTTGAAGTTTCTGGATCCTGATATTATCATGAAAGCCATACAAGCATCGCGTGGCTTTCCAGAAGCCCTTGTTCATAAAATAATCAGAAGAGGCATAGCAGAAGCCCGGTAGAATAGCTGGAGTCGATCCCCTCTGACGGCAATACCTCCAGAGAGTGGTCGTGCTCATTGGATGGCTTCCATGTATGAAGTTGCTCTTCCATGGTTAGAGGTTCCTGGACCGGGTCAAAGAAGTCTCTTGGTGGTAACGAAGCCGACATGATGTCTTCCATCAATTCGCTGTCCGTCGCAGTTTGGTTTGAATCAGAGCCATCAGAATAGGGGGTATTGCATGCCTGGTCCAACGTAATGTCTTTCCAGACATTACTTTCGTCTTCATGTTTATGAAGCTGTGGCCCGGGCCGTCGTTCCTTCACCGCCGCGATGTTGTGCAGCTGAGAATGTCCATGACGCTCTTCCTCGATCCCAGTCGGGTCATGCACATCCAGGACTCTAGACGTAAACTCTGGATTGAGCTCGATACATTCCATTACGGAACATGGGCTCCCAGGAGAGGATCTGCCGACAGCTGCTCGCCCAGCTTCATACGCGCTCATCAAGCTTCTAAGCTCGGTGTGTTCTGGTAGTTCTTGCCTTTTGCCCGTGACAGGCGCGTTGTGCCAGTGCTTCTTCGCGTAGTCCCACACATGCTTGTACCGCTTTTGTTTGGCCTGTTTCTGGTCACTGACGTTACATATCAGCTGATGTTTCGACTGAATATTCATGTACTAAGCACCTACCGAATATCATCAAGCCCACCAAGCAGGTTCCTACTCTTGAGCCTGTCTCTCCCAGATTCCTCATCCATCAGACCCATCAGAATCTTTGTAAGTTCTCGACCCTTTCCGTGAGGCTTTATCCATTCCTCCATGATTTCAGACCTGAATAACTCATTTTCCAGATCCCAAAGTGCAGAAATTGTCTGAGATGTCTTTTTCTCACTCCTCTCACCTCCGCTCTTGTCCTTCTTATGCCCACCTTCGTCTGCATTCTCCAGTCCGGAAAGTGCCAAATCGCGGATCACATCGTCGTTGCCAAAGCTACGTGACAAACCAAAGAGTTTAGCAATCCATTCTTGGGCTGATTCACCGTATCCTAGACAAGCGAGCATTAGAATGAGTTGAATGATCATCAGCTGATCCTTGGGCGACAGTTGAGCGAATGGGAACCAAACTTTGAAATTTTCGTTCCTGATGAGGTTCCTGTAGACGCCCTCTGGACCGTATTTCATTGTTCGAAGGTGATAACCGAGGGCGTACGCAATTTCCAGAAGCCGGATAATCCTTCGATCGTGCTCGCTGAATTGGTCACCGGATAACCGCCGATACTCCTCGATATGCAAGGCTGAGTTTCCATTTCTGAGATCCTCGATGATGTGTTCGTCAAGTGAACGGTTGGTACGCTCACAACCAAGATATTTCAATACCTTCTTCGGGGCCCATTCCATGCTCATGCTATGTATAGGTAACAAAGGGGATCAAGGGCTTATGTTTGGATACATCAGAGGATGACGATGTCGGAGGTTGTGTACGATGAGATACCGCTATTCGAAGCCAAGGCGTGGACGTCTTGAATTCTTTCGCGGCAATATAGCAGAGAGTTATTGGATTGGGCAGTTCAGACTGTCTTCGCGGCGTAGAATGGAAAGCTCGAAGTAATGGGATGAAGGGCAATTAATTGATATGTCCAATTCCTTGAGGGGAAACTGGCCTTTAAAAACAAGAGTGTTATGCATTTTGGGCGAGATTTGCAGACCCTGGCCGGTTCATTCACGAAAAGAGAGTTGTGGAGGACACTTGGGTGGAATAGAAAGCGGGGACGGGTAGTAGGTGCTGCGACCAGAGCTGTTCCGCCAGTCAGTGAGTTCATTTGGGAGAGCTTTGCTGTCCGAGGAAATATTGAAAAGCCGGGATCTAGGCGGTGAGGTGGTAATGTGAGCGATGGTGGCGGCTGCCGCTTACTGTGGACGAATGCGCCCAATCAAAGCAATTAGCCGCCCGCGAATCTGCATTGTTTCAAATCCTCATTCCAGCCCTGATTGGGCAGCCTCGCGATGAGCCCCCACTTTGATAGAGCGTGAAACCACGCTCAAGACGCCCCGTTTTCTGGCATCCATGCACCTCTGGTTTCAGTGTCACAATACCTGCCCCAGCACTAGAAGTCACAACTTACCAAGATAATGCTGTACAGGAGAGAGTGGGGAAGGGGGGAAGAAACGCCAGAAAGTGAAAAAGTCCACAGTCTTCAGCCACTACGCCAGAGCCTGGAAGCGTCTGAGGCGCCGCAACAATTCGAACGTGGAAAGGAACACGCAAGATGATCTCGATGTTGCGCATCGGAGATGTATCGGAGAGGCTTTAGCGAGTATCAGGTATCATGGGTAGGTGACAGTTCCCGTCCTTATTTTTTGTCACAGCTGATGATTATGTTGCTTTTTTTTTTTTTTTGGATATAGCAGGACTGTACTCATCTCATTCTTTGCTGCTGTGAGAACACGCGCAGTGCCGACAGGTGAAGAGCGGGTATAAAATACCAGAATGTGGTACTTCTTGCGAGGGACAGGCCGTCATGAAGGAACAGCTGCAGTGGCTGTATAAACAGTGTGATGTCAGGAAGAGCAGAGGGTGGCTAGTTATGAAACACACAATCACGAGTTCTGGAATTGAGAGATGAATCTCAAAGGCGTTCATGATCAGCAACTTGGGTATCGCTTCTATTGAGTGAAGACTTAGCTCTGATATGTGCGAGATTTTGAAACTCTACACCTCTTCCTCTTACCATCGCTTTCCTCTTGTTTGGATGGCACGCAGTCCATACATATCTTTTCTTCATAAGCCATTCGTTCTTTTTCCTTAACCCAGCAAATACGCCCATAGAAACATATGTTACGCCTTGCTCAATGCTTTCCTTCATGCCGCCCTTGGACACGATATCTGGCACTTTTTACATTCGTCCAGCCACCTTATAAATTCCTTCTTTTGTAGCAACAACGTCTCTCGTCCGTTAAATGCTGACTGCACCCACCTTCTCGGCCACTTCATTCGTAGCGTTGAACTCCGCCACCCTCCTCTTGACCTCCTCAACCATATTGCTCTTCTCGATTAGTACGCCATCCTTCTCCGGGTGACCCTCGGGCAAGCCCATCTGCTTGATCTTGACCTTACCATCTTTGAGCTCGTCCTCACCCAAAATAATGGCGAACGGCACGCCGCCCGTCTCAGCCTGCTTGAACTGCTGGGGTAGCTTCGGCTTAACCTTCCAGCTGAACTCCGCCTTGATGCCAGCCTCCCACAGCGTGCGCGCCACCTCCATGCGCTCGGGCAGCAACCCGGTGAACCCCTTGCCGCCGAATGCCATGACGAAGACGTCGATCTCGTTGAGGCGCACGCCCGCGGCCGTCTTCTCGGCCTCCATGCGTGCCTTGGTGATGCTGAAAATGCGTTCGACGCCGAACGAGATTCCGACGCAGGGAATCTGGGTCTTGCCGCTGAACATGCCGACCAGCTCGTCGTAGCGGCCACCCGCAGCCACCGAGCCGACGCCGACCGACGGGTCGTTGGAGCGGTCGTCGTCGTCGGCCGCTGCCTTCTTGCCCTTCTTCTGCGCCCTTTGCGCCTCCGGCGTAGCGCCGGCGGCCGAGGCGGGCGCGGAGCCCTCGGTGACGACCTCGTAGATGACGCCGGTGTAGTAGTCGAGGCCGCGGGCCAGCGACATGTCGAATGAGATCTTGTCCATGACCTTGAAGACGTTGAGATAGTTGAAGAGCAGTGCCATGTCGTCGAGGCCCTTCTTGGCCGACTCGTTGGCCGCGAGCGTCTCGTTGGCCTGCAGCTTTGCCAGCAGGTCCTCGCCGCCCCGCAGGTTCACGTATTCGCCAATCTTGTCCGCGACGGCCGGGTCGAGGCCCTTGTCTTCGGACATTTCTCTGCGCACCTCGGTCCATGGCGACTGTGTGAGAGTAGTGTTAGTACCGGGAGACGCTAAAATGGGGGAAACTGGCCCACCTTGTCCAGCTTGTCGACTGCGCTGGAGATTGTGCGAATCTTATCCTCGGGCACGCCGCAGACAGCAAAGATGCCGTCGAGAATCTTGCGGTGGTTGATTTTGATAGTATAGCGGCCCTGCCAGCCAAGAGCGTCGAAAATCTCGGTGGTGATGCGCAGGATCTCGGCGTCGGGGAGCATGGGGTCGTAGGTGCCGGCAATATCGAAGTCGCACTGGTAGAACTCGCGCATGCGGCCCTTGGTCATGGCGGGCTGGTCGCGACGGTAGACCTTGGCAATGTGGTAGCGCTTGATGCTCTGGACGCTGCTGTTCATGGCCAGCCAGCGGGCGAAGGGAACGGTCAAGTCGTAGCGCAGCGAGCAGAGCTCACCACCTTGGTCGGCCAGATCGTAGATCAGCTTGCTGTCCTCGCCATACTTGCCGGCAAGAATCTCCTTCATCTCGAAGACGGGGGTGTCAATGGTGACGGCGCCGTGGCGCTTGAAGACGTCGGTGATGGTGCCGAAGATCTTGTCGCGGATGACCATGTCCTTGCCCTCCCAGTCCTTGGTGCCCTTGGGGACCTTCAGCTGGAAGGCGGTCTTCTTGTCGTCCTTGCCCTTGGCCATGGTGCCGTTGCAGAGGCGGGCCCGCGGGGTATCTGAAATTTGGCGTGAGGGGAGGAACGAGGGTAGCGGGCGTCGGGGCGTGAGAATTGGGCGAAGAAAGCGCGCTGGTGTCGCGAGAGCGCGGCAGAAAACAGACATGCACGGGCTGCAGTGGAAGAGGGGCAGGCTGGGAGGGAAGCGCGGGGTGTGATTGACTCACCATCAAAAAAGCTGATGACGCTGCCCGACGCCGATGCACCTCTCGCTTGGCACCAATGCACGAGCCACCCATTGGAGCGCGTGTCCAAGCTTCCACCCAAGCTTCACGACCAACAACTCCACCTCTCCCTCGGTCCATGTAGTCCCGGCCATCATGGCCCCGCAGCCTGCTATCAACGCCGCAGACATCTCCGACGCCGCCCGCAGGAGCTTGCTGCTGCTGCTTGAAGGCGTAAGTAAGACTCCCGCATCCACACCGCCACGCGAACACACGTGCTAACAATCATGCCTGCTCGCCAGATCCGCGGCAAGAAGAACATAGTCTTCGAGAAGGCCCTGTCCGGTCCGCTCAACTTGCTTCTTAAGTTCTCCACCCTCCAGGAATACGGCGTCGACAAGCCCTTCTTTCTGGAGAACGGCAATGTCGACTCCTCCCAGCGCAACGTCGTCTTCATCGCCAGAGGTGACAAGACCAAAACCGTTCTCGCCATAGCTGGTATGTGTCTGGAAGACTGAGCAGTAAGGATGCTTCTCGTATAGCTTTCTTGTTTTTCCATCTTCATTTTCATTTTACCTTAGCTTGGGAACCGAAGAGATTACCGCGAGACATCCTACTCGTCGTATTCAGTCGTTTCCCTAAATCGACATATGTGCACTTGCTTCGTTCGTACTCTTTGGACGGAAACTACATTAGCCATGTAGGCCCTGTTCCGTGTCTGCTTGGTCAGTCGTTTTCCAAGAGCAACGTTGTGTCACAAGCATAGCCCACAGGCTCTCCAGTCTGAAGCCTTTTCAACAGGCGGGGAGTACGAGTTTGAATGCTGACATATATTGCAAACGCAGAACAAATCAAGAAACTCCGCCACAATGGCTTGATCGACCACGAATTCTCCGTCTTCTGGGTACCGCGAAGAACCCTGGTGTCGGACCAAGTGCTCGAGGAGGCCGGTGTTTTGGGTGAGGTTAATGTGGCAGAATGGCCGCTGAACTTCGTACCGCTGTCGGATGACCTGCTCTCCTTGGAGTTGGAGGATTCGATAACCGACCTCTATGTGGTGAGCAAGCCCATGACTGACTGCCTGATTTTCTGGTCTAACTTCGATGACAGCGCAAGGACCCAACGCCCACATTTCTCGCGGCCCGTGCTCTCATGCAAGTGCAGCAACAACATGGCTTATTCCCACGCATAGTAGGAAAGGGTGACAATGCTCGACGTCTAGCAGATTTACTTATCCGCATGCGTACGGAAGTTGTGGCTGGATCGGGCTCCTCTACCGAGTCACCGTTGGGATTGACACCTAGCAATGTTTTGGACAGCTTGATCATCATAGACCGAGAGGTCGACTTCCCAACAGCACTGATGACTCAACTGACCTACGAAGGCCTCCTGGATGAGGAGTTTCAAATCCAGTCAAATCAGATTGAGGTTGACTCGTCCGTCGTTGGAACCGCAGGAGCTGGCACCACGCAAGGCGGAGCATCATCATCAGCTGCGCCTTTGAGGAGAAAGATTCCCCTTGAGCCTTCAGATACCCTGTACAGCACCCTTCGAGACACTAATTTCGCAACTGTCGGCCCGCTTCTCAACAAGGTAGCGCGCCGCCTCCAGTCATCATACGAAAACCGCAACATTCAGCAAAAGACGACTTCGGAACTCCGCGAATTCGTTACCAAGCTGCCTGGTTTCCAGCAAGAACAAGCTTCGCTGAAGCTTCACACCAACCTCGCCGAGGAAATCATCAAGCACACCCGTTCCGACATTTTCTCGCGCGTGCTTGAAGTGCAACAAAATCTGGCTGCAGGCGCAGACCCGACTACTCAACACGACAACATCGATGAGCTCATCTCCCGCGGCGTGAAGGTTGAGACCATTCTCCGTCTCCTTTGCTTGGAAAGCTCCCTACACGGCGGTATCCGGCCTCGCGACCTGGAAAACTTCAAGCGGGCCGTCCTGCACGGCTACGGCCACCAGCACCTCCTCACCCTCACATCTCTCGAGAAAGCAGGCCTGCTCGTCCCTCGCAGTGGCGGTTTGGGCGTCGGCGCAAACCTCGGTGGCAGCGGCTCCCGCACCAACATGGTCACGAACTACAACTCGGTCCGGCGCTCACTCTCCCTCATCGTCGACGAGGTCAACGAGTCCGAGCCTGACGACATCGCCTACGTTTTCTCTGGCTATGCGCCTTTGTCAGTACGTCTCGTCCAGTGCGTCTTGCAAAAAGATTACATCAACTCTTTGGCGTCCGCCCGTCCCAACGCCCCTCAGGGCCAGCAACAGGCATCAGGTGCCCTCGCCAACGCGCAAGGCTGGCGTCCGTTCGAGGATGTGCTGCGGTATATCCGTGGCGCCACGGTCGATGATGTTCAGGCGGGTGAGGAGAAGGCGGTCAGGGCAAGGCAGCTGCTCAATGGCCATGGCACAGCCGGCGAGGGGAAGACAGTCGTGGTGTTCTTCCTTGGCGGCGTCACGAGGGCGGAGGCTTCGGCGCTAAGGTTCGTGGCGAAGAGCTTGACGGAGGAGGGAAGGGGAAGGAGGTTAGTCGTCGCGACGACGAGTGTGATTAATGGAGATAAGGTCGTGGCAAGCGCGGTGGAGAAGGGGACATTGGGTGGGAGTGCGTGAGGTAGGGAAGGAGGCCATTAGGGTATGGTAAGATAATTATAAAGAAGATACTTGACCTGTATACCACTCTACTTAGTTACTTCTAGCGAGGGGTTGTTTCGTTAGTGATCAGGAAACACAGTGATGCACGACCTGAATGTAAGCTCCCCTTCCCTCCCTCGTCCGCACCATCGGCATTTCACTGACAACTTTGGAGTCGTGAGAACGGGAGATCAAATATGGCCGTTGCATAGTTCAATAGTACACAGTGAGGACAAGAGACTACACTAAGGACGGATCACAGCAAGACGAACTCAAAGCCACAAAAAACGAACACCCCACGCGTCCACCGAGAACCAGCGTTCAGATATGACACTTCAAGAACCCCTTCGGAAACCCCGGCACAGGCGTGCTCCACACCCTATTGCTCGCACACGACTCCGGGTCGTAACCCGGCGTCCCGAAAATCTTCTGGATCTGCCGGCGCCTGATGCCGGCGTTGGACCCCTCGAAGATAGGCAAGCAGATGGCGTCGTCCATGAACAGGCCGTACGGCTGGGACGTGTCATACGACGTCACGCCGACGGCCTGCATGCCCTCGAGCACGCACTGGATGGCCGTCTCGGAGCCGTACACCTTGGCCTGGTAGGCGAGCTCGGCCTCGCCGGTCGTCTCGAGGTAGTGGCACGCCTTCCACGTCAGGTAGCGCGTCGTCTCCTGCCGCATCTTCATGCTGATCAAGTAGTCGGCGACGGTCTGGTAGTTGATGGTGGGCCGCGCGCCGCCGCGCGCGTCCGTCGTCACGATGGCCAGCGTGTGGTTGAAGCAGGACCGCATCAGCCCCGCCGCTCCCGCGCCCACCAGCGCCGCGGACTCGGTGAAGGCGGCCACGTTGACCATGGCGCCCTTGCCGGGCGTCGCGAGGATGTTCTTTGCGGGCACGCGGAAGTTGGTGAATTTGGTGCGTGGGCCGGAGGAGGCGCGGAACTGGTGGGGTTGATGTGAGTCTGCATTGTCTTGTCGGCGTGGAGAAAAAGGGGGGGGGGGGGGGGGGGGGGGGGGGCACTTACGCCGTGGGTTTCGACGTCGCCGGCGACGCCGAAGCAGCCCTTGTTGGCGGTAGCGTCGAACTCCTTGCGTGTGATGACGACGATGCCGACATTGTCGACTGGTGCGCCTTGGTCGCTGAACCGGCATACCAGACAGAGCACCTCCGGACCTTTGAACTCCCACTGGAGAGGGAGATGTCAGTCTCAAGTGTGGAACATGCATGTTATAGGGAGTTGAGCTTACGCCACCGCTGCTGGATGCCCAGATCTTGCCACCGTTAATAACAACCTCGTTACCCTGGACGCGGGCGAACGTTTGGATTCCTTTGCCGCCCTCATTCTGCAGCCAGTTGGCCGAGCCGGTGGGCTCCGAGAAACCCAAAGCCGCAAGCGGTGTACCTTCCAGCTTCAAGAATGGCTCCAAGAACTCCTTCTTCTGGGCCTCCGTCCCACTACGGCCATGTCAACACCTTGACAACCCTTACGATTTGATCATACTTACTACATGAAGATGGGAGCCAGTCCGAGACCCGTCACGAGCCAAGTGATTGGCAAGCTGGAATCGGCCGCGAAGAACTCCTCGCACACGAGGGCCACGTCGACGAGGCTCTTGCGCGTGCCGCCGTGCTGCTCCGGGATTTGCATCTTGATCCATCCACCCTCCATCATCTTACGGTAGGCCTCGCGCGTAGCTTGGAACCGTTCCAGCTGCGTCGGCAGTGTGAGGTAGCGCTCCCGGCATGGCGCGAGCACCTCTTGGGCGAACTTGTGGGCGCCGGCCTTGAGCTGCTCTTGCTCGGGCGTGAGGGTGAAGTCGATGGGCATGTTGTACTGCCTGTGTTCTTCTCAGTATTGATGCACTGGATGCTGGGCATGGTATAGAGAGCTTACCCTCTGTGTTATTCTCTTTCGATTGCTGGAAAGCCGCTTTGATATTACTCAAAAGCCCTCTGGATTCTTGCTCGTTCCTGCGCTCTCCAAATATAACCGCCCCTTCTATCCTGCCTCTTCTTGTTATCATGGATCAACAGTGGTTCAAGGCTCGTCTCGGACATGCGATAGTTCGCAATCAACCTATGCTACCGTCAAGATAGACTTCCATGTCTCCGCTACCCCGCAGTGCTGACAAGGAATTGTTCTCTGTGTACCTTTAGGGGTCCAGTCCAAACGCTACATCACCCCATGCCGAAATTCAATCAGCTGATAACCTTGCATGTGGGCGGTTCAATCCATGGTGCAGATCATCTTTTCCACGTGTACATGAATACATCCAATGTGTACCATGGCTTTCATTTTTTCTGTCCTACAGCTTAAATAGTAGAGTAGAGGGGAAGCCTTTGACAATTCTGTATCAACCTCAAGCTTTCGATCAGTTGGTCATGGCTAGAGGGAATTTCCATATTCTCTAGAGGACATACAGAGCTTGCAAAGTTCCTGCGGAGTCTCCCTCACTTAGCCATTCAAGCAGTACCTGTATACTTTCAGGCTTTAACTTCACACCAAACCCCGTCAGATCGGATCATTCCTGGGAAAGAACCCCAGACGAATGCAGGAAGGGCTTGTAGTGTGGAGTCAATTATGCAGGACTCTGTCATTGGACGTCCGGAATCACAACCGAGGTAGGTTCATCGAGGGTGGTTCGCCGATTACAAAATGCAGTAGTCCGGATAGATAGGGAGTGAGGTGGACTGTTATGGAAACGGCAACAGGGAAGATGATTGGTCTGAGATTGCAGCGAGGGCTTTACCCTGTTGAGAAAAACATTATTTAGACTTTTTGAGTTACCCCAGGACCTTGCTGCTTTCCATGAATCCTATTTTGCGGCCCGCAACTCTGCTTTCGGTCCCTGCATCGAGCTATTGGAGCAGTGGACGATCTTGTTGTTGGACAAGTGCCCTCTTATCTCATGTCTGATTTGGTATTGGGTTTTCTTGGGCCCATCTGAGCTCTATTGCAATTCGATCAATTAAGAGTGACGGGATTGATAGCGGGAGTCGGCTCTCCAATAGTTACAAGGGTGGCGAGGAGAGTTGGTTCTTTGGTTCGACGCCTGGTCGGCCTTTTTTTTTCAACTCATGGTTCTTGATTCTTCAACTTGGAAGTTTAGTCACGCAATAGTAAAAGGAGCCTTAACCCGGCTCTTATCAAAATACACTTCACTGAAAATCGTATGCTGTAGGGGAGAGTTATCTATCCAAAAAGTCTGCACGGAGATACTGAAATCTTGTGCTTTAGATACCCATATGGTTATATAGATCCGCCACGAGCAGTTGAACTTCTTAATATCACGCGTCATCTCTGATTGTAAAACGTGATCACCAATAAAATAGAATGGACGACAAATAGGAGCCGAGCTTGACCCAAATATGGTTCACTCCTGGCATAATTAAGAGCGTGTAGTAGGAACAGTTACAGGGTCTTACTATGGAATTGCCGTTCATGTGCCACTGATGCCGTAAATTCCTGACACTAAGGGACCTCTGGCTCCAAGTATATGCCATTGATAGTCTTCTCATACCCGGTCTTCTTGTTTGTCATCGAGTAAGGGGATCTCGGAAAATGAAAGCCAGGCAGAGGCCTTCGCTTGCTTGCGTGAGAAAGGGATTGCCGCGGGTGAGCAGCGAGAACCCCGTCATGTGTGGGAGAC
This sequence comes from Botryosphaeria dothidea, assembly GCA_011503125.2. Lineage (NCBI taxonomy): Eukaryota > Fungi > Ascomycota > Dothideomycetes > Botryosphaeriales > Botryosphaeriaceae > Botryosphaeria > Botryosphaeria dothidea. The sequence continues at coordinate 699,376 of WWBZ02000011.1, forward strand.
CTCTGAGCGGTGAGTGATTCGGGATCCCAGGCGAAGAGTGAACAGTCGTCCGAACCTTTCATGATTTCCTCCTGCAATCTCGGAGACATCGCTAAGGTAAACATAACATAGATCTGACGTTCGGTACCAACTATAAATGGAACTGATTGATTCCGACAGTTCAGCGCTACTAGATTTGTCTATGAAACAGTTGTCGGCCCAGGCGTAGTCGTCGCCAGCTTCGGCAGCAATTTTGCAGAATTCCGAAAATTTGCGGAAGCCATATCTTGTTTCTATGGTACTGTCTCTGCTTTCGCATTCTTGGAATGTGACTTCATCATCTCCCCCTGTATGGGTGAGAATTGTGTACTAAGGAGCCTCAGCTGCGAAGCACTCGATCTGGAGAGTTCAGGTATTGAGGAGTCGCATTTTGGTTGAAGACATTTATGAACTGAAGTGGGCTCAGCCTTGTTACGACAAAAGTTGGTGAGCAGGTCCTGCCTAGAGCAAGGGGCCCCCGCCATCTGACACGGCAGCACTCGTCTACGCTGGTCGCCAAGTTACTTGAAATAAATAGACAGGTGACTAAACAACAGACAAATTCGTAAAAGCGTATTTACGTGAAAGGACATACATATCTCGTCCTCACATCACCATCGGCGCCCCGGCCAGCCTCGCGCCATCCGCCCACGCCAACCCGCTCCCATGCCCATCAAACTTCATCCACATGAACGAGTCTCTCTTCGTGCGCAGCGTATCTCTCGGCTTCGTCTCAACATCGTCGTCCTTCTTCTGCTCCACGCCGTCCTCATCGGGCAGCAAAAACAGCGTGTCCAGCGCCAGCGACTTGGCCCACGTCTCGCGCCTCCTGCGCCGCCTCTGCGCTGCGATGTCGGGCAGGTCGGACGGCGTCTCGGAGCGCGGCGTCGACGGGCCGCAGGAGGTGTCGAGCGTGCTGGTTGAGGTGCTGGCCATGAGGGCCGGGCGTGAAGAGGCTGGCGAGGAGGGCGCGGTCGAGGGGCGGTCGAAGGCGGCGGCGGCGGCGGGGACCATGCGTGGGGGTGGGAGCAGCTCGATGGACTCGTCGAGCAGCATGTCGTCGGCGGGGAGGAGCGAGTAGGCGGAGCGGTTGTGGTGTTGGTTGTGGTAGTGACAGGGGCCGCCGCAGGCGATGGAGGCTTTGGAAGAGGAGGAGCCCTTGAGGCCGGTGGCCCGCCGCTTGAGAGGGCGGACCAGAGCGCGGAGGTGGTAGCGGACGGTGTGCCGCATTATGCTTTATGTTCTTGGTGTCGTGGTCATAGAGAAAGGGAATAGAACAGTGACTGGCCCAGTGTGGGTTGAAGTGATGGGAAAAGGGAACCAAGGACGAGTCTTTTCCCTGTCAAAGACTTGATTCCACACGCTCGCGTGTGTTTGAAAAGAGTGACTTGAATGGTGAAAATGCTGGACGCCCCTGAGAGGAGGAGCGTCTGCAAGTCACTGCTTGCTACCTATGTACTGTTGCACAACCAGGGCGGTAGTACTTCATTTTCGCATTCGGCGTTTCGAATCAACGGGGAGCCTCGCACATCTCGCCCCGGAAGAAGGAAAACAGAGCGGAAGAAACCTGGAGAAACATCCTAAAGCGAGTAAGAGCGTTTCGCGTGACTGGTGTAGATGGGGGCCCCAGACACTATCAGGCATAGGTAAGACGACGATGGGCGCCATTGGAGAAGGGATCGTTGCAGATTATGGTTCAGGCGCTCACAGTTGGGTGGTTATGCCTCGGGCATGCGTGTGGAGAGAGAGATAGCCTGATCAACCTCCGACCGTAGGCTGCTAGTAGTCAAACAGGAGGACAGGACGAGAAAAGCAATGGCGGGCAACAGGAAGTGGAGAGAGATCGGCGAGTTGCAGGGAAGATGCCGGTCTAATGCCAGGCGTTGGAGGGACGAACAAGGCTAGAGAGGGAGATCGACCACACCTCAGGGCCTTAAAAAGCATTAACTACTTTATATCACCGAATCGCCATGTGAAGGGACCGACGAAGCGGAAAACGCAAAGTCTTGGCCCAGAGAAAGTGACTTTAAAGGAAAGAGAGTTTCCATTGACAGCGAGGCAATGTAGACGTCTTCCTGCCCTTCAGATTGTTCTGCATCTTCCAAAGATGAGTAGAGCACTGGTGAGATGGAGGAGATGGGTACAGGAGTGAGCCTCGGAACTTCGAAGTGGCCGTCGCAGGCGTGTGGAAGGATGAAACAGCGAGGGGAAGGACGGGAAGGGCCAGGCCTCAAGTGGCACCTGGTCGGGTTCACTTCGGAGAGGAAGCCGCATGCATGGTAAGCCGCGTCAGGATAGCCCCTTAAATGCGAGGATTGCAGGTGTTGGTGTTGTTGTTGTTGTTCTGTTCGTGGAGGCCGCGGCGCCCGCAGCGCACCCGGCGATAGCCCGACAGCGGCGGAAGCACGGCCGGCGCCAGGGCACTCGGTATGACGTGGAGAGCTCCTGCTTACCAAAGATTCCAGGCACTCACCACTCGTACACTCTCTCGACGCGCTCCGTGCCATCACTGCCCTCCGCCCGCCAAAGAACACCATCGCCCGATTTCCCGCCGTCAATGGATGCGTAGCCGCTGAGATCCTGTCTATCCGCACTCTCCGCCGCTCTTCCGTCGCTTGCATCTGCTGCACCAACCCTGCTTCTCGCTTGAACATCCCCGACGTATCGGCTGCTTGCAGCCCTCAACGATCCCTCCTCGCCTTTCCTGTCCTCCGCTGCTATGAGCAGACAATCCACAGATTTCGACGCCCGCGCCTTAGCGCTACCCGTCGACCTGCCGCCAGAAGAACAAAGACGCACTTCCTTCAACAGCGCCGCAACACCAGCATGGCGACGACGCTCCTCGTCAGCCGCCGGCGGTTCGTTAGCATCGAGCGGAGGCCGCCGGGGAGCTGTTTGGCGTATGCGGAATAATGCGGCTAAGCTGCAACGGCACGGACTGAAGCTGTACAAGCGCTTGACTCCGCTCCAGCGCGTGCTGCTGGTGCTGGCAGGCCTCACCTCCTTCGTCTTGAGCATCCTCTTCCTGGTCTACAACGAACACATATTCAAGTACTGGCTGGCCCCCGTGGCCAAGAAGTGGCGCGACATCCCCGCCGGCTGGCTGATCCTGTGGTCCATGACCTTTGTCGTGAGCTTTCCCCCGCTCATCGGCTACTCGACCTGCGTCACGCTGGCCGGCTTCGTTTACGGATTTCCTAATGGGTGCGTCCCTCTCTGTCCACCATCATGCCATGCACTCGAAAATTTGAGAGTCCTGACCCCGCTAACCCCGCCCACAGCTGGTTCATCGTCGCCTCCGCCACCGTCTTCGGCAGCACGGCCGCCTTCCTCGCAACGCGCGTGGTCCTGCACCGCTTCGTGTCGCGCCTGATCGCTAACGACTCGCGCTTCGCCGCGCTGGCCCTCACGCTCAAGCATGACGGCATCAAGCTGCTGATCATGATCCGCCTGTGCCCTCTCCCTTACTCGCTGTCCAACGGCGCCATCGCCACCTTCCCAACCGTCCACTGGGCCTCTTTCATGGCCGCCGGCGCCATCGCCTCCCCCAAGCTCCTGCTGCACGTCTTCGTCGGCGCCAAGATCGGCGAGCTCGCCGAGAAGGGCGAGCAGATGGACGCAAAGACAAAGGCCATCTCCTACGTCTCCATCGTCATCGGCCTCGTCGCCGGCCTGCTGACCGGCTACATCATGTACTCGCAGACCAAGAAGCGTGCCGCCGAGCTGGAGGAGCAGGAGAGGCAGGGCGCGAGGCGGCGCAGCGCCGACGAGATTGCGCGCGAGTACGCGGATGATCCGGAGGCGGGGTTGGCGTCAGAGGTGCTGCGCGAGGAGGAGGACGATATCAGCTTGCACATGGACGTTGCGGATCTGGGCCACTATAGGGATGAGAGTCCGAGTGGGGGGGAGAGCGATGGCGAGGAGCGGTACGATGATGATGCCCCGGATGTCGTGTTTGATGTCGGGGATGGAGAGTCGCAAGACGGGGATAGGAAATGAAAAATGGTGAGAGAAGAAATGTGAAGAATAAATTAGACCTTTGTTGCATCTTGCTTTCTGGCGTTTCGATCGTACGGGCATTGGGTCGGGTAAGGGCAAAGATATGGGATATTCGGGCTCAGGCTCTTGTTCTCAGGCGCGGCGGCTTATGTCCAAATTTGGATGATTGTCACGACCATGAAATCAGGTTAGAGCGTTTGGAATAGAGAATGTGAAGACCTCTGATATATGTCTTGGCCATTTTGTACATGGAATAGAAACGCACATCTTGTCTGCTCCATTGAAACAATCTCCCGCTCTTCAGCGAGCACCACTCCAGGGGGTATCCGCAAAAAATCAAATCCAAATCCGCTATCAGCCTCACAGCCAAGCCTAAACCATCCACCTTCTCTCCTCTCCCACCCTCCCACATATTGACAAACCCCAAAAGAAGAGGGAGAAATATTACAATCAATCCCAATTCTCAAACCCTTCCTCATCCTCACCCCCTGCCTCCTCCTCCCGCGACGCCGCCCCGATATCCCCCACCGCCGCCGCGACCTTCGCCCTCAGCCTCCGCAGCTCCGCCGCCAGCCCGTCGTCGGCCCCGCCGCCGCCGCCGCCGCTCTTGAACACCGCGTGCAGCGCGAGCAGGTCCTTCGCGCGCTGCAGGTCGGCGTCTTGCTTGTTCCTGTCCTTGTCCTCGGCTGCTTCTGGTTGCTGCGTCTCTGCCGCTGTCGTTGCGGAAGGGGAGGATGAGGTTGCGGACACGAGGGCGAGGGCGGCGGCGGGGTCCTGCGGGTGTGCGTGGTCAGTTGGGTGGATGGATGGATGGATGGGGAAGGAAAGGTGCTTACGCAGACGCGGAGGGAAGTCAGGTCGGAGAGGACTTCGGCGATTTGCATGGCTGGCGTGTTGTATCGCACGAGAGTCGTCGTTGTTGCATGCGGAGTAGGAGCAGAGGGCGGGCAGGGACTCGGGTGGAGTTTTGAGGCGGGTCGAAGCTAGAAATCCAGGATCGGGGTCGGGGTGGGCTGCAGGTGAGCTTCGGTGGTGGTGGTGGTGGTGGTGATGATGATGATGATGTGGTCGGTGATCAGCGGGGGATTTTCTTGAAGCTACCCCGGCCAGAACCGTATGGCGTCATCGAGTCCGGGCAAAAAAAAGTACCGCTGAGAATGTCCCGTGCCGACGATCACTTAAACAAGGCATATATAGCCTTTTCATTTATAGTGCCTGGTTATTAGTATAACGCAACAGAGTTACCCGTTCGAGCAAATCTGACTAACCCTTTGAGGCACGCTCTGTGTGAGATCTAACCTATCAATGTCTCTAGAGATACCGACATAGTTGAGGATGCAAGACACCTGTATTTTTTTTCACCTACGAGCAACATAGCGTCCGACTCGTAGAGAGAATTAGGGTAACCATGCGTTACACTTTTCCCCTACACTGACCTCCCCGCTTCCCAAATGCATAAGACTAAACTTCCCCCGCTACGAATGCAGCAAAACTCTTTCTTTCAGCATCAACCCACACCGTCATCCATCAGAAACCCTCACACCCCTTTAATCCCCCAGCCCCGTCCCCGTCCGCCCAAATCTCCCAAAAGTACCAACATCCCTCCTGAAGAACTTCCCAATATTCTTCAAGTTCTCGTTCAAATTCCCACCACCCCCGCTCCCATCCGCACTACCACCAGGACTCCCCCTCTCTGCCGCCGCCATCGCCGGGATTACATTCCCCGCGCCGACGGGGCCAAACCTGTCCACCCCGTCCCTCGCCGCATTCATGATCCCTGACGCGAAAGTCGCCGGGTCGAAGCCGCCCTTGGCACTAAGCCCCATGCCGCTCAGCAACGGCGCGGTGCCGCCACTACCGCTGCCGAGCGGACCGGCGCCGAGGGCGGGGGTGCCGGAGCTGATGGTCAGCGGGGTGAGGAGGGCGCTGTTGAGGGGCAGCTGGGAGTGCGCGGGCGACTGGCGGTGGGCGTTGAAAAGGTCGACGAGGGCGGCCTGCTCGCTCTTGCGGATGCCCTTGAGGTCGAGGATCTTGCGGAAGTTTGCGTCAGAGCGGTCGGCGATGTGGATGAGGTAGGCCTGGACGAGGGCTTCTGGGGGCGAGGGGCGCACTTGGAGCGTCTTGAGGAGGGGGTCGAGTTTTGAGAGGGATTGGTTGACGCGTTTGACGAAGCTGTGATTGTTTAGTATTGCATGCTAGGATAGATTGAAGAAAAGAAATGGTATGGGGGACTTACGCTGCGGGTGGTTGTGCTCCTGGGTCCTCGCTGTTGACTGTTGAGAGCTCTGTGAAGCCCTTCTTCAGTACGTACGAGTCCAGGAGCATCTGCTCGGCGCCGACTTCGGAGACCGGCCGGCACTGCACAATGCTGAGGATGTAAGTGTTGACTATTGCGTCGATGAGGTTGTCCAAGAACGACCGCGCATACGTCTGCTTGTGCAGGTATTTGAGGATCTCGGCTGCGCGCTCCTTGATGTGTCGAAGTAGCTCGCCCACGTAACCGGACTGATCGCCCACGCTTTCCAGCTTGCTCCAAGGGGTATTCCGCATCTCTCGCCATCCTGGTTCACAGTCGATCTCAACCTTCCGCACGAGCGCCCGAACGGAGGAACCGACGATACCCATAAACAAATCTGCTTGGCCTTGCAGATCTACCTTTTCCTTGTACTCTTCATCGATCTTACTCTTCAACTTCTCCTCTAATTGAGTACACGTCGAATAGCAGTAGTCCGCCGTGTTGAGAATGAGAATTATGTCTTCAATCACGGTCTTTTCGGCAAGAAAGTAGAAAAGTACTGCATTTGCATACGCGTCCAGGTGCCGAGCAAATGTTTTGGAAAGCTCCAATAACCTAATACCTGTCGACAATTTCGCACATTGTGCCATTGCGGTCCGGTAGAAGTGGAAGAGCTCGGTAGAAGAGTGGATGACTGATTGCGGCGAAAACTCCTCGTCCGCGTTCCGTGGAGGCTGCTGTCTGTATCTAGGCATAAGTGCAGCAAGCTGCTTGTCCTGAGACTCTACCCAGAGGCTCATGTAGGGCTCGAATGCTTCGGAAATGGCCTGTCTAAAAGAGGTCTGACTGTCTTCCCTCGATACTATCGTATCCATAGAGGAGCGAGATTCATTTGAAAACCGTCTCTCGAGGCTGTGCTCGAAGTCAAGGGTCTCCTGCAAGCATGACAGCAGTAGGTTGACGTCTAACGATTGTCCAGTCTGCCTCATGGTCCGCTGCAGGATGCCCTTGAAGTCGTCCCTCGTACCCTCGCAGAAAGCATTGGCCAGCATCTCATTGACTCTCCAGTGCGGCGGGAACAGCACAGCATGTTCACTATCGTACGTCTTCAACATGCGGTTGAACCACGAGTATCTCCGAGAGATGTTGTCCAACGAGCCTGCCTCGTCACTGCCGCGGAAGACCTGGCGGTACTCGCGCAACTGGGTATTGCAGTACCAGTTGACGAGGCGCGTCCGCGCATGGTCGCCCAGCGCATCCATGACCATGCACGCCTCGGCCAGCATGCCACGACGCTGCGCGACCTCGCCCTTCGCAAACGTGACCTCAAAGTCCTCGCATATTTGTTCTAGCAGTTCGCGCTGCAAGTCGGCGACGTTGCGGCTGAGGGTGGCGATCTGGTCGATGGAGCGGTATGTCTTGAAGTGGGCGACCAGCTGGATGACGGCCTGCAGCAGCTGGGCGCACTCGCGGTACTGGCGGGTCTTGCTGAGGCCGCGCAGCTGCTCGTATGCGGTGGTCAGCATCTGCAGGCGCTTCAGGGCCGTCATGGACAGGGTGAGGTTGCGCTTGGTGTTGTCGAGGCGCTTGATGTCGGCCGTCATGTCGGTGATGGCCTGCTCGGTGTGTACGGCGCGGTCGCGCACATCCTCGATCTTGCGGAAGAGCTCGTCTAGCTCCTGCTTCGCGTTCTGGATGTGTCGCACGCTCTCGGCGTCGGACAGGCTCTGCTGGCCGACGACCTCGGCGATGTCCTCGTCCAGGTCATACTCGTAGGCCCGTAGGGCGGCGGCGGTCGGCTCGATGGAGGAAAGGGTCGAGGGGTGCGAGAAGATTTGGTTGAGGTGGTCGACGGGGTTGTAGTCGGCTGGCAAGCGAGATCAGAAGGGCTCAGTCTTCGCGCGGGACATGGAGGGGCAGAGGTGGGCTACCGGAATCCAGCGACGCTGACGGTGCTGCAGTCGCCGACATGAAGTCAGTCTATGATCGCATTGACCAAATGCAGAAACACGCGGACCTTTGGCGGGCGATGGTGGGAAGACAGAGGGCAGTTCCAGGGCTCGTGCGGCTATTGTGCCCTGCGTCGGCATGCAACCGTGGTTTGTTCGAGGTTGACGTCGCGGGAGTGCAGGTCAATTCCGGGGTTGCATGGAGCTGGAGCAGGGGACCGCGCTAGCTGGCAACTCTGCGTCCAAGCTCCCCGATTGGGATACCCCTCGTGGGATTGCTAGTCGCTCATCTACCAGATTCAAGCACAGCGAAAAAGGATATTTGGTAATCCTACGGAAACTGGCCTTCAGGAGCCTGCCCGAAGCCTGTTTGTCTATCTACCGTATGCTTTCCATAAAACATGCAGTCGTTACCCATGGAGATATTGCCTACCGAACAAACGCTAGACACCGCCCTGCTATCCAAAAGCATTATTTTTTGCTCCAAAGCTGCCGCTACCAGGCTTGGACGCCGAAAGGATGTAGACTTTTGTCCACTAAGCTGCCTCATGTTTCATTTTCAGCTGTGCATTCCCACGTACCCATTCCACACTAGGCTGCTTTGATTGTCCGTCTTGTCTCCCGTTCCCGTCCAGTAGAACAGCCCTGCGAGACGGTTCTGCTTCACGTAGTCGGCCTTCATTCTGACCGTTCGCGCATTATCGTACGTGACGAAACCACCATCTCCGCCGACGCAGAACGCCGCGCCTGTGTTCTCATCAACATACTCCTTCGAGTCTGGACGAGGCAGATCCTTGTACTCGAACGTGCCCTCCTCGCCAGCGTGGCCACTGTAAGAATGCCCAAGACCACGCGTTCCCGTAAACGAGCGGCCGTATGCAGGCACACCAAGCAGAATCTTGTTCGTCGGCACTCCATGGGAGACGAGATAATTGACGGCACTATGGCACGAGAGCTGGCAGTGCTGGTTGTGAGGGCGCCTTGGTGACCACAGCTGCGCGTGATGCTCTGTGCTGGGGACCCAAGGCCCAGAGAAATCGTACGTCATGACGTTGACCAAGTCAAGGTAATAGGACGCTGCTGCCAGGTTGATGTGCTGCAAGCACCATTCGCCGCATCCAATGGCAGAAGTGAGCGTATACTGGGGAGCAGGAAGGTACGCGCGTAGGGTAGCTAATAACCGGACATAGTCGGCGCCTTGTTGGGGATTGCTCGGGTGTTCCCAGTCAACTAAGCAAGGTTAGAAAACGCAACGGAAACGTGATACAAGTGGTCCTTGTGCGGAGTAGAGGACCTGAGCCCGTCATGAACTCAGAGCGAAAGCACGGGGTCGGTTTGCCGCAGCAAACACAATTACACATTGACAGTTGAAACATTCGTACGTACGGGGACGTAATCAGTTCATCTGAACATTTCCGTTTGGACAAATGTCTCAACTATCCCCGGTAAGATTGGGCTGCAATTTCTTTGAGACTGGCCTCGTAACGAAGCGGATGTAGAAATAGAAACCGCTTCGTACGATGATCAAGAATGAAAGTTTCTCTTCCGAGCTGAAGGAAAATAAAAGACACATGAAAGTTTCGACCGGGACGGCCGGAAAGGAAATCTCGACTTACCATCTATACCGTCAAGACCGTAGCTGGTTACCAGCTCTTTTGCCGTCTGAGCGAAACGCTCACGCGTCTCATCAGTGCTCGCCGCAGCGGGGAAAGGCTCGCTGGCCGCGCCGCCGCCGCCAACGGACAACACAACTCTCAAGACTGAATATTTCTTCTTGAGGTCTGCAAAGGAGCGCAGGCAGCCCTGCGTGCCGTCGACCTCCATTTGACTGTCAGCCCATTCATCGCTCAGAAAGACAGTGCCGTCTTCCTTGACGTGGGCAAACGCGTAGAAAGCGTGAGAAATGACGTCAAACTTCAACGAGGAGGGCGGCAGGCCCTTGTAGATGTGCCAATTGGGGTAGTAGATGCCATTGAAGTACATGTTGATCGATGGTGCGTCGAGGAAAGCGTTGGACGAGTCTCTAAAGCGGACAGCTTGCTGACCTGGAGGGTCCTCCAGGAGGCGGCGGTTGGGAGGCCTAGGGCCAAAGATGCTAAGCATACTGGATTAGGCTTAGCCCGCACTCTGTGCTGCGCTTGCTCGGCGGAACGGCACGCGGTACGGAAGTTCTGGCGAAACAAATGGCTGGCCGGCTGTCTGTGCGAGATGGGATTGCGAGGAAAGCGGAAGAGACGGGAACCTGTGCGGCGAAGGCGTGCCGGGTCCCAGGCTTCATAAAGACGGCTGCGGAGAAGTCTGGCGACGGCGGAGGATGTGATCGTCTGCCTCGATGGCTCTAGCATGTTGGCGCTCCCGTTAGCACAGGAAGCCGTGGCGCAGAGGCGCGCTGCTGCTCGGGAGTATTTTTGGCGGGATTATGCGAGACATCAGACTAGTGACCATTACTTACGCAACTGGCATTTCCAATCGTGGCGTCCGCGGCGCCAAAGCAGGTTTTGCACGGCGCCGCGGTGGATATATACCTCAGGGCTCCACGCCAGCGCTCCGTCGAGGAAGCCCTGCGGCGTTGGATGGCAAAAGACCAGATAGCTTCGACGCGAGCCTAGGGGCCCGCGGCGCAGGGTCTGGTGCTGCTTCTCCACCTGCATGTTCCCGCGGCAGGAACCCTGGAGCAGCAGCCGCTGTCATTGATGAAAAGATCAGTCCAGATTGGATTGATCAATGCCTCGCCGCCAGCCAGCCCTGCTCCGCGGAATGGCTCCCGTGTCGCCTGGGCGCACAACAAGTGATACAATGCTGTGATGGCCGGGATGATGAGCACGGGTCCACCACGCACCCGATCAGTGCGCAGCGCAACGACCTGCACACGGCTGGGGAAGCATCGCTTCTCTGATATCAGAATGACTGCAGCCATACAGATTGGGACCAATGGCCGCTGCGCGCAAGATCGAAGGAGTTTCCTCCGCCAGATCTGATTTGGGCCTCGGAGATCTGCCTGGGCATTGGCGGAGCGGACTCCTGGCCCGGTCTCGAGCTCAGCGCGTCAACATCAGCAGCTCAGAGCGGAGCTATCCAGTTGCACGCCAGCTGCAGGCGCTCGCATTTACGGGATAGGCCGGATAGCCGAAGGGGTTTGCGTGAAGATCTTGCTCGCCCTGATCCCGGGCGCTCATGCAAGGCTTCCGGTGAGTAGACTCGGAGTCTGAATGGCGCGATGTGATTTGTCTGCCCGCCGTCCGGAACCTTTAGCCGCACTGGCAACGTGTTGGCAGTGGGGAGCAGTGGAGAGATCATGCTCCATCATCGGTGGCGGCGGCGCTGCTGAAAGCTAGCGCGAGCTGAGCCGTGAGAGAAAAGGGTGGGTGTGTGCTGAGATGGAGGGCCGGGCGAGGCCAATTGGATGCCATGGGCCGTCATCTTGTATACTCTCGACGCAGATAGTATGAAAGCCGGCCGAGGAGTCTAGGCATGTCCGTCTCGCGCCAACAGCCGGTCAATTGAGCAATGGCAAAGCAGCAGATTGGCATGCGAGGGACATGCCGGAAGCCGCCAGCTCACAGAGATGCGATCTGCATTCGGCCCTCAACGGACGCGTCTGATAGCGCGCGAGCTGCATGGCATCGCGCAGCTGCGCCTCGCAGAGCTCTACTCCCTGTAAGGTCGATGTGGGAAGACATTTCCCGCCGGCCGTGCCGCTAGCAGGAAGGAAGACGAGCTACTCTAGCCGTCTGACCCCTCTGGATGCGCATGCACTCTTGGCGATTGGTGGCGACGCCCCAATTCGGACTCCTCACGTGGCTCTGCTGTTGTGTGCGACAGCAGCCGCGGTTTAGCCTTACTGGCTTAGCTCACAGCTCATGCAGATCACTGTGCAACTTGCCGCAGTGCTTCGATCAACCACCTTGCATACGCTCCGCACCGACGACAAGGTACCTGCGCATAGCAAACAACACGCTTCCCCCAAACCGCTACTTCCTGACGCACTCAGGCCGTGTCCAGCCTCCCCCGCCGCGTCGCCCCCATGGCCGTCGAGCTCCAGCAGCCGTTTGGAGGCAACAGCTCTGCCGCCACAGCACCCGCGGCGCCGCTAGCCCAGCGCATCCTCCAGCCCGACAAGCAGCCACACTTCAGCTTCAGCTTCAACGACTTCCTCAAGCGCGAGTATCGCTTCGGCCTCGACCCCTCGCGGCCCATCTGCAATGCCTTCAAGCAGGGCCACTGCCCTCTAGGCAATGCCTGCCCGGACAAGCATCCCACCTCGTCCGCCTTCAACAAGTACGTCGTCTCCCCCGTCACTTTGGCCAACCAAGCCGAGATCTCACCTCAGCCCCAATCCATGGCCGTCAATGCACCATGGTCAACAACGTCACTAACACCAGCCCTTCCCCCCCACCACAGCTCCTTCCACGGCAGCCTGGTCTGCAAGCACTGGCTGCGCGGCCTGTGCAAGAAAGGCGAGGCTTGCGAGTTCCTGCACGAGTACAACCTGCGCCGCATGCCCGAATGCAACCACTACTCGCGCCACCTGACCTGCTCCAACGGCGACGACTGCCTTTACCTGCACATCGACCCGGAGTCCAAGCGCCCGCCCTGCCCCCACTACGACCGCGGCTTCTGCCCCCTCGGCCCACGCTGCGCCAAGAAGCACGTCCGCAAGGACCGCATCTGCCGCTTCTACCTCGCCGGCTTCTGCCCCAACGGCAAGGCCTGCACCGAGGGCGCGCATCCTAGGTGGCAGGACGATCTGAAGAAGCCGGAGGTTCGCACGGAGAAGACGGCGGAGGAGCTCGAGAGGGAGAGGGCGCAGAGGGAGGAGGAGGCGAGAAGGGAGGAGGAGAGGGAGAGGGAAAGGTTTGAGGAGAGGAATCCTGGCATGGGAGGGCCTGGGAAGTTTGGTGGGAGAGGTGGATGGCAAGGGAGGAAGAAGAGAAGCGGAAGGAGAGGAAGGTACTAGTGGGATTGGAATTGAACGCGTATGGTGAAGCATGATACCCGGTATGGCCTTCGTTTTCAGGAAAAGTTACGAGGAGGGAAGACGGCGCATCTCTACAATTGAGTGTAAGGATGTTGAAATTCTTCAACAAAAGGCATAGCAAGGAGTTCGGGTCAATGGTTAAGGCACCTCAAATGTCAAGAATTAAGACGTATTCATCAAATTAATCTCACATCAAAGCCTCTCATATACAAATGTAATTGTTGATGCACGATCGTTACTGTGCAAGACGTATTCTCATCCTCCTGCCCCGCCAAAGCATAGGAACTATCCAACGACCAGTAGCAATAGACAAGAACAACGTTCCATTGCCACCTATCGGGGGTTGAAGCAGTCTTTAGAGCGTAAATGTTATGAATCACTCTGAGCATTTGAGTCCGTATGTTCACATTGACCCTCTACGCGTACTTTCGTTTACACTTGCAATGTGCTAAATTGCAGGACTTACATCTGGTAATAAGACAGAGCTGATTCTCTTGGCCATACGCAAAACGTACACATATGCTGGAGCAAACAGATGGAGGTTTGTTAGTGTAATAAGGCCGAAGCTAAGATTAGAATAAACATTGTCAACGATTGTATTGAAGTTTTTGTGAAAGGTGTAAAGAACTGATCAAAAACGGCAGGGTAGTCTCAGAAATGTTGGATTATGTGATGTGCGCAATGAAAATTGGCTCGGTCACAAGCTGTCCGTCGTGCAATTGGTTTGCTGCACAATCGTCGAGGTATGCATGTCCAAACTGGAGGAGGAAGCTCCAAAAGTGGTGGGAGCGTCAAGCAGCGCCGGTGCTCCAACCAGCCCAATGACGCCGCAAGAGCCACAAGCAATTGAACATCCACCAGTTATGCACCGGGTCCCGTCCAGCAAACGACAACACGTCGTGCCACAGCCCCTGAGATGAGATAGTCTATTTGTATTTGAATTGATACCTTTCTAACATTGTCACCTAACCCGCGGACCAGTCGGCACACCACCTGCACCGGCGGCCTGATCCGCCTTGATGACTCTGATCTTCGTGCTCTCGCCGAGCTTGTCGCCCGACTTGTCTTCCTCGCCATTACTGCTTCCCACACCGCTGTCCAGCCGCTCGCGCTCTAGACTGCGGTCCCAGGAGCTGGGGTCGATGCCGAGGATGCCACCGACATTGCCGCGGTCGCCGGGCACGCTGAATTCGCGGAACACATAGCGCCACTCGTTGAGGAAGCCACGCACAGCCTTGCCGACTTTGTCCTTACCATTCTTGCTGTGGTGTCCAGTGCCAGTGATTGCGTAGATGGGGCGAGTCGAGTTCTGGTGCTGCATGAGAATTTTGGAGAGATATTGCACCGATTCTTCAGGGTGGAGGCCTATCATTCAGTTTAGAAATTTGACAGTCTTTCGACTTGGACGGATACTAAAAGGGAACAGTGACGCACCATGAAGATCCACATAAAGCTCCTTCGCATTCGGACCGTTGTCCTTGTTCCGTTCGTTGTAGAGGTGTTCGGCTGCCTCCCGATGAGCTTGGCGCATGAGGTTATTTTCACTTTGACCTCGAAGGCTCAGAGCCTTGGCAGCGCGAGAGTCATTGCGGTTCCAGGCTTGTGCAGCACTAGTTGGAGTCAGCATCGTCGATAGGCAAATATAACGAAAAGAGCTACAAGCCTTTGGAGGAACTTATTACGCAAACCGCCATGTTTGAAAGCCTCTTGGCGGGCCTTGAGATACGCTTTGTTAGCAGCATCACCGGTCTCTAGCCATGGGATATGCTCAGGAGCCGGAATGGCCTGCGCAGCTGCACTATTCTCTCTGCTACCATTGAAGCTCTTCGCAGGCCGGAGACCCTTACGCGGTTGGGCTGGAGCAGGAGACGGTGACATCTTGACAACGTCGGCAAGAGTGTTGGGTCCACCATTCTCCTTGTTTCCATGACCATGTCCGCCACGCTTTCCATGATGCTTCTTCCCACTTTTGGCCGCTGCCGCAGACGCAAGGCTAGGGAACGCTTCAGGATCATCGGCTGCAGGAGCGGATGGCGTCGATGCACGGGAATGCGAAATCTGACGGCTGCTTGAAGGCCGCGAGTGCGTGCGGTGCGAGCTTGGCGTGAAGGTAGGGAAAGGATTAAGGCCAGGGGGCGGCGTAGCAACATTACGGACACCGTAGAGCTGCTCCAAAGCAGACTGCTCGGCGTGGTACAAATGTGATTGGTGAGACGCCGTCTGTTGAAGAGAAGGGAATGCTTCGTAATCCTGGACCTGGAAGTTGGGCTGCGTCGTAGGCGTTGCGCTGCCTTCCAGCGCCATCTTGGACATCAAGCTGGAGGGGTCATGTGAAAACAGGCATGTATCACCCGCAAGACAGTTTCCAGCCAACCAATATCTGAACTAGTTAGCATTGAAGAGACTTGATCGTAGCGCGCATTACGAATGCTCCACTCACTTGCATAGCGTCCTGCTCGGATCATGGCTAAAGCGGCAATCGGCTCGTGCGCAATGGCCGGTAGTGAGCCAGTACTTGCACAGCACATTGGTCTTGACCTGTCCAGCAGGGGTTGCGGGCCTGAAGGAGGGGCTCATGGACTTGCCAACCAAGTATGTCCTCTCTGGCTGGTTGACCGGCATCGGCTGTTGAAGAGCTGCACTCTGGTCCATCATGGCCTGAACGGTTGCTGTAAAGTCATAGCCATTCTCCTCCAAGGCCTTCTCAATCTCCTCATTCGAGCGGTTTTCGCGCATAATGGAGCGGAGCATCTCGTAAGGGTCCATATCCACCGTGTAAGGCTGGACCCACTCGGCGGCGGCACCATTCAAGGAGCCGTCCCCGTGGACCGATGAGGAGACACTGGCCACATCATCATTTACCAACCAGTCCACAGTGTCGCTACCGTAATCGCCATAGATATCCGGGGTGTGGCTTGGCTCGCTGAACTCGTAGGCATTCAGATTGGGACTATGGGGGATATGCGGCGTAGCATAGGCCATGCGTGGCGAGGGACGTGGCGAGGTAAAGGGTGACGCGGTAGACGACTTCGCTCGCGAGAAGCCCGGAGGCGCGACACCAAAGCCAGGCGGCGGGGCTATGCGCGGCGAGGAGTTGGAGGGCGTAGGAGCTCGTGCAACCTGCCAAGGAGCTGGCGATGACCGGCGAATGATCGTATGGCGGACGGGGGGCGGCGAGGCTGACGAATTGTTGGCGCCGCGAAAGCGCCAGAGCGAGTCCAACACGGCATCCTCAAGAGCCTTGCCGGTCAGCGACGTCTTCTCGCGCATCAACTCCTCGAGTTTCTCGGTCTTGTCCTCATCTTCAAGCGAATCGTCCTGCAGGACGGGCAGGCAGAGATCGTACACCTCGTCGGAGACCATGGCGCCTATGCGCGGGGGAGCGGGCGGCGCGGATGGGGGTCGGAGGAGCGGATGGCGCGAGGGGGATCGTGGGGTGTTGAGAGGAGGTGCTTGGGGGTGATTGCTGTCAGTCGGCGGCTGGCTGGCGTAAGCGCAGATGGGTCCCGCCGTGAGCTGAGGCGAGGGCGGTCTAAAAGAGAGAGCAAGCTGGGGCGGATTGCAAAGGACAGTGGCGCCGCAGCGGGCCAGCAGTGAACGGGGAGGGGCTTTGGCGCAGTCGGTGAAGTGGTTTGGGAGCACGTAGGAGCCTCGCGCGGGCAAGTAACCACCTGCTTGTAGGGCGGCGTCATCTGGGGAAGGGGGCACGGTCCGCCGAACCTGCGAGCTGACTGGCCCACCGGGAGCTGCTCACCGGCGACGGCAGCAGGAGAAGCTGAGGCGGCCTTGCCTTCACCACACCCGCACCGCCATGCATCGTACCATTCCTTCATTGCGGCCGCGCCCGCTCACCGCGCGCCAAGCCAGCATCCAGCAGCGTGCGCGCCGTGGCCCTGCAAGCTGAGCTCCCACCGCGCCCATCGCCGCCAACGGGGATGGGCGCACAAGCCCACGCCAAAGGCCGAGGGCCCGTCCGTGGCTAGCTGCTGCATCTTCCGCCCAACGCCGTGCCCTCTGCGGCCTCTTCTGCAATTGCGAGCGTCTTGCACCCGCTGCCTTCAATTACTGTCTGCCCGCCTGCACACGCCTGGTGGGTGCCGCACAGGGCTGTCGCTGGTTTCAGCTCCGACGATAGTTATTGCTCTACGGTTTCACGCCCAAAGTCAGCTGGTCCAACTTGAGCCAGGGCAGTAGTGCCGTTGAGGCACCAAGATGCCGCGCTCTGTCTGGCATTCGCCCCAAGCGCGTCGAGCTGTCAGACACTGCAGGCTCACGGAATTTCCTCATCCTCATCACCACCGAACCCGAACGTGAATCCTCCCTGCTGCTCTCCCTCCGCCGCATCATCGCCCTTGACAAGCTCCTCCCACTTGCCACGTCCCTTGGGTCTTCCCTTTTTCTCTAACTCCTTCATGCCTTCCTCCAATATCTCTGGGTATGCCTCGCCCAGCTTCTGCACAAATAGCCCAAACGGATCCGTGACTTCGTCTTTGAAACCGCTGGTCTGATCGGCCTGGTCCCTCAAAAACCCCAAAACGTCTGCCAGCTTGCCCCGCGGCACAAAATTCTGCGTGAGCGCGATACTCTCTTCAAGGTTTAGAACCAGGTGAAACCATCCGGACGGAACATGCAGAATTTCGCCTGCGTAACAGATTCCTTCACGGCATCCAGGAGTGGCGCGCGCTATCTCGTGGAAAGACAACAAGTACTCTGCAATGCTGAGTGGCGAGGTGATTTCGGACGAATCCTCCGATAGAATGACTCCCGGTGGAGGAGGAAGACTGGAGGAGGATGGGAACATGAGCCAGTACTTCGATCCGGTAAGGACCGCATTCCACGCACTACATTTGGCGGCTGGTTAGCATGGTCCAAGAGTCACATACGAATCCATCAAGCAGGCAACACTCTTGCTTGGTGTGACTCATCGGACAGTTCTCACCTTGTGGCATTGGGGTCTTTGTGAAACGTGCTTCCACTTCTTGCAGGCCCCATGATCATCCATCGAGAGTCAGGCCTTTGGTCTCCCAGTACTGCAAAGAGATCTTCGCCAAAACACGTGGGTGCCCAATACGCAGCATCTGCCTTATCCTTGCCGACCGAAATGTTCGTTTTCTCAACAAAACCCCGGTCGAAAAGATAGAGAGGGCTCTCGTCAGCACTGTTGTCCATGTAGTCGATGTATTTGTTTAGTGGCCAGTCGACAGCTTCGGCACGAAACGAGACATCTGCGTATTTTTCGAGCAGAAACTGGGTGGTCCATTTCCTATAAACAGGCCACTCCTTGACCGGCGCGGTAAGAATGAACGGCTTACTGGTCCATTTAGCCGAGAATTCTTCGTGCGTGAAGTCAGTCAAATGCGGGATGGCATTTTCCGATGGAATCCTGGTTGTGTACGGCTTGAGAGAAGTGTATGTGCACTGAAATGGGCGGTACAATACGTCAGAGTATAGGCCAGAGCAATTGATGTGGGCTTCATGGGACTCTGGTATGGACATGTATGTAGATCGCCACGAACCGCGCCACTGAAAGTCGGATCTGTGAGATCTAAGAATATTCAGTACGTGTAGCAGAGAAACTTGGGCAGGCGGATGGTGGCATTCGGGAAAACATAAAAGGGATATTGACAAAAACATAACGATGAGAAGCCGGAAATCTTTGCTTGCTTTCCACTACGATTGATTGAGAATTACAGCAAGCTATTGCTCACGGGCTGATAGGTCTGAGTGTATTGAGACTTATCTCCTTCGCCACAAAATGTCCGCAGTGCCGCGAAAGTTATCGCTCCTCCTTGATTGAAGCAACCCACGGTACCAGCGGAGAAATATTCGCAGCCTGGGATAACATGCTCTATACAAAACAGGAGATCAAAGGGCAACAATTTGCCGAAATCATCATGCCTTTGTAGCCAAAAACATCCGATCGAACGAGGGGACATCGTACACCAAAAAGGGAAAAGATCAGTAAACTTACTCAGTAAAGAGAGCCCTCCACAGCTCATCGAACCTTGTGAAAGCATACAGGGC
Source organism: Botryosphaeria dothidea (assembly GCA_011503125.2). Taxonomy (NCBI): domain Eukaryota; kingdom Fungi; phylum Ascomycota; class Dothideomycetes; order Botryosphaeriales; family Botryosphaeriaceae; genus Botryosphaeria; species Botryosphaeria dothidea. The sequence goes on from WWBZ02000011.1 coordinate 718,580, forward strand.
TTTACAGGTTCCTCCGAGGCGGATGAGGGCAGACCAATCAAGATACTCAAGGAGCTGCGCCAACAGCTCATCCGGAAGAATGGCAAAACTACCCGCATTCAATTTCAGGTTGGCACTCGCTGTGAAAGCGTTACCTGCAGGCTTCACGCCAAGAGGATGTGGAGGAATTGCTGCAGGCTCATCGCTGTCGGCTTCGGCATGGGGATCTGCTGCATCAAGTCGCAGCCTCTTCGTTGGCCTCGACAATGACGCATCGTCGGCGCCGGCAGTTGCATAGCCCTGAATTGGCACGGCGGAGGGCGCCATAGTGTGTCAGAGGAAGGGAACACGCGAAGGCTGAAAGCGGGCGGATGAAATTTTTTGGGTGCGCGCTCAGGTGCCACCACCACCGGGGAACCGACGCAGGAGGCTGCAGCGGCAACGACTCCGAGCGGGTGGCGAGACACAGCCCAAGCAGCTGACGGCGATTTTGGTGACTGGACGACGCGCCTCTCAGAAAAGCCTGCAGGTGCATGAGTAAGCTAGGCTGGGACTTTTTGCCAGGACTGCGCACCCGCGCAAACGTTGCCGCATGCCCTCCGCGCTAGCGCCTCGCTAATTGGCTGCCCGCCTCTCTACAAAAACTTTTAACGACTGTCCGCCCGCCCTCCTCCACCGTCCATCAGACACACACATCAAACCACTTGAACACCACCTAGATATCCACACGACTCTCGCCTAAGGGAGTCTGGTATCTAGTTTTCAACGACACACTCGAGTTTCGCACGACCGCGGCCCTTTCCGCCCGCCCCTACGCTCGCGTAGCCCCACCATCAACCGACTTCTTGATCACAGCGCATCGCCTGTGATCCCCCAACAACTACCGCAATCATGGCTGACAAGGGTCTCGAGGAGGTTCCTGAGGGTACGTTCACCACGTCTGGCGTGCGATGCGCCTGCGCCGCTGGTTGCGCATCGCACGCCCCTCACCGTCTCTTCACGTTCGCACACACTGACGATCGCCACGTTTTGCAGGACAAATCGAGTCTAACTACGATGAGACCACCGACTCCTTCGATTCGATGAACCTCAAGCCGGAGCTCCTCCGTGGTGTCTACGCCTACGGTTTCGAGCGTCCGTCTGCCATCCAGCAGCGCGCCATCATGCCCGTCATCAAGGGTGAGGTTCCCCACAATGTAACTCTCTGGCCGAGAAACTAACTACAAATGAGGCCACGATGTGATTGCGCAGGCCCAGTCCGGTACTGGCAAGACTGCCACCTTCTCCATCTCCGTCCTCCAGAAGCTCGACCCCAACATCAAGGAGTGCCAGGCCCTCATCCTTGCCCCCACCCGTGAGCTCGCCCAGCAGATCCAGAAGGTCGTTGTTGCCATCGGCGACTTCATGAACATTGAGTGCCACGCCTGTATTGGCGGTACCAGCGTCCGCGACGACATGAAGGCCCTCCAGTCTGGCGTCCAGGTCGTCGTCGGTACCCCTGGCCGTGTCCACGACATGATCCAGCGCCGCGTCCTCAAGACCGATGCCATGAAGATGTTCGTCCTTGACGAGGCCGACGAGATGCTTTCCCGCGGTTTCACTGAGCAGATCTACGACATCTTCCAGCTCCTCCCTCAGTCCACCCAGGTCGTCCTCCTTTCCGCCACCATGCCCCAGGACGTCCTCGAGGTCACCACCAAGTTCATGCGCGACCCCGTCCGTATTCTCGTCAAGAAGGCCGAGCTTACCCTCGAGGGTATCAAGCAGTTCTACATTGCCGTCGAGAAGGAGGACTGGAAGCTCGACACTCTGTCGGATTTGTACGAGACCGTCACCATCACCCAGGCCGTTATCTTCTGCAACACCCGCAGAAAGGTCGACTGGCTCACCGACAAGCTCACTGCCCGTGACTTCACCGTCTCTGCCATGCACGGTGACATGGACCAGGCTCAGCGTGACGTCATCATGAAGGAGTTCCGTTCTGGCTCTTCTCGTGTCCTGATCGCCACTGACCTTCTGGCCCGTGGTATCGACGTCCAGCAGGTTTCCCTGGTTATCAACTACGACCTGCCCGCCAACCGCGAGAACTACATCCACCGTATCGGTCGTGGTGGTCGTTTCGGTCGTAAGGGTGTCGCCATCAACTTCGTCACCGCTGACGATGTCCGCATGATGCGTGAGATCGAGCAGTTCTACAGCACCCAGATCGAGGAGATGCCTATGAACGTTGCCGGTATGTGCCCCAGGCTCGCGATGATTAGAACACAAGAAGCTAACCTTGACCTACAGATCTTATCTAAACGATTTCTTCACGACTATAGACTACGATCCCTGATGACGACGGTTTTGGTGATTCCCCTATCTCATTAAGGCATTCGTCAAAGGGCTCGGTGGTCTTTAACTGCAGCAGCTCAGGAGCTGCTGGAAAAAAGCTGAGACCTGGGGGCCGGAAGTCTTTGCATCTCGGCGTTAGTGCTTCGTGTCAAAATGCTTTTCTCAAAACGGGTGCAGTTTAGAAACGGGCGAGTTATCGTCAGTTGATGAATTCTTTTTCCGTACGGCCGGGCCTTTCTTTACATCATCAGCTTTTGCTTTGTATGTAGGGATCGCTTGTGTATGGTCGTCTTGGCGCGTTTTGTGGATATTTGTCCACGCTTCGACGTGCTTGAGATGACGGTAATGCTCTCCTATTTCCTTAATAGATGGTTCGAATTTTCAACTTCGGTGACGCATTGTTGATTTGTTTCCCAATCGTATCTCCTTTACAATGAATCAAGCACAACCTTTTGGCCATCACAAACGCAGCTGCAGCCGTTTCCCAGGCATACAGATTAACACGCGAGCTCACAAAAATTTTTTTTTTTGCAACCGATGAAGGTGCTTTTGCTTACTATTGGTGTCTGTCCTGCTTTCTGGGATCTTGCGTGGCTTCTACCAATAGCAGTCGTGGTTGCGCCTACCTCGTTTGTTCTTTTCCGTGCTTAACCAGCTCTTCTACTCCAGCAACCATCCTCGTCACGCTCAACATTCGCACGCCAGCACAAGCCTCGCCTGCGACACAGCTTACCTTCACAGAGGCTCATTCTCACGTCTCTTCCAACAGGCGCCCTTCGGAGCATCGCTCCGGCCGCTCCTGCCGCTGTCGGTTCCGGCATCCCCAACACCAGCTACCTCTCACTCCCCCCATCATTCTGCAGTAGCGTCGTACAGCATAGCGAACGCACAACCGGGTACCTCAAGCTTATGTGGCTCGTGGTACCAATCCTTCGCGGGACGTTGCGAGTCCTGCTTCATCCGCTCCAACCGCTGAGGATCGGACTCTGGCTCGGACTTGTAATCCTCGTCGGCTGGGGTTCCTTGATCTGGGACATTTCGAGCTGGGCTGTGCGGTACGCCAGGTGGTACGTTCGTTATCGCACACAGCTGGTCGCCTTTGCCGGAGAGGTTGCGTGGATCAGGGTGAGGATTCACATCAGGTACAAAATCCGGAACCTTCGACTCAGGTATCAATACTTCCTGGAGATTATTATTTACATCTTTGCCGAGCAGCTCGATTCCGTCTTCGTGGGAGACGTACGGCAGGCTATCACCGAGAGCAGCCTGAGGGTTATCTCCTCAGCTTATGACCTTGCCCTTCAAGATCTTCCTGATTCTCAGTACCCCGAAAAGCAAAAGACGCCATCAACCTGATTTGAATCATCCCGAACGTAAGCTGCAACGATAACAAGGAAACTCGATTCTAGTGCTTCGTTTTCACCGCCCGCTGTCAGCATGGCCTCGTCAATGGATGAGGGGAGGCTCCTCCTATATATGCAGCAAACCAAACGCGAACATAAACATCTCCTGAAGAAATTCGAGGATTTCACCGAATCCATGTGGAAAATCGATCTCTTGTACGAAGCGATGCAAGAGAATGAAACTAGGATGAAAGATATGGAGAAGAAATTCACAGTCGTGGCAGAAGATGGCCGAGCTTCGATGGAATCATTCAAGAAGATGGGTTCTGAAAGCAGTGTTCGATTTGAAAAGGTGGGGGTGGAGCTGCAGAGTTTCTCGCGCAAGATTGCGCGTCTTGAAGCCTTGGAGAGAGAGCACAATAATCGATTCGAAAGCAACGTCCCGCTGCTGCAAGGGATTCAGAAAAGAATTGATCAACTAGAGGGCAGCGTACAGAGGTTATCGAAGGGCAAGGGGAAGTTGGTGAAGGAATCTGGACATCCAGATATGGGTCATCTTGTCCAAGAGATTGCTTCCTTGCGGAGCTTCGTGCAGGAGCAGGAGAAGAGCTGGAGCAAATTGAGGGAGGAAGTCAACAAAGTCAAGAAAGGAACCCGAGTGTTGATCAAGACAGCTTCCCAGGCTACGACGCAATCAGAACAACAGTCATCTCACCTCATGCTGCCGTCTACACCATCTAGTGCCGCCGCACCCTCTACACCACCCCCTCCACGTCCTGCCAGGCCCTCCACACAAAGGTGAGATATCAGTTATCATGGGTATATGGAAGCTTTTAATTCTCTAATAGCTGACATCATGCTTGAAATATAGCCCAGCAATGTACTACGTCAGATCGCCAAAGAGACAGACTCTATTTCCTTCTCGGCCGTCGAGGGACTCAAGTCGCCCGCCAACAAGTCCGAAAGTAACAAGACACTCCGCTCGCCCTTCCGGATCAGCCACCCACGGGGTCAGAAAGGCATACTCTCCTAGAAAGGCAACAACATCTTCATCCAAGAGGAGTGTTCAGCCAAGAGAAGGTCACCCAAGGTCTACTATGGCGCCGAGGAGATCTGCGAGGGTTAGTGAAAAGAAGAAGCAAATATCCCCATCGCAGCTAGAGGCTGCTGCCCTGCGCAATCGTGGTGGAGCGGCTTCCAAGCGTCCATCCGAAATGGTTCCGCTCACGGTCCATATGAACCAGTCATATCCGCGCTTTGAGCCGGCGCAGTCGTCATCTGATCCGATCAGTGCTATCAAGACAAACGAAGAAAAGGAACATGGTGCCGAGTCAAGATCCCATGTCCGGCAACAGCAGATCGAACGCCAGGGTCAGCTTCCTGGGAGCTTAATGCAGCAACAAGGCACAGCATCCAAGTTTGAGGCGCCGGCCGCTCCACTTCGCAAGAGGAAGAAGCGCCAACTACCGCCTGTCAAGCCCTTGCCGCCGTACGAGGATTGAGATGCAGGAAATATGATCGATGTGGACGCCTCCGAGGAGCTTGATTGCGTGTTTTCTGACGGAGTTTCGGAGTTTTATGTCTCCTTAAATTCATAAAGGCCTTCCCGATCCTTGACATCTACTTCCAAGCGCGCCAACTCCTTATCTCCAACCTTTAGTGCCGCTCTCATAATATCGCCGGTGGTGACTGGACCAACGCCCTTGGGGGTGCCAGTGAGGACAATGTCTCCCTTCTCAAGCTTCATAACCTTGCTGATGTCGGAGAGAATTCGGGGGATGCGGAACAGCATCAGGTCGGTGTTGTCGGCCTGCTGGACCTGGTCGTTGACGGTGAGGCTCAGGTGTGCTTTGTGCGGGTCGGGGATGGCGGATTTGGCGATGGGGCCGGCGAGCGGGAGGAAGGTGTCGAAGCCCTTGGCTATGGACCACGGGAGGCCCTTCTTCTTGGCTTCGTCTTGCACGTTGCGGGCGGTCATGTCGATGGCGAGGAGGTAGGCTGTTTAAATTCGCGCGTAAGAGAGTATGGGTTAGCAGGTACTTTTCTATTGCAAAGATGTGCAACAATTGCTGGGAAAATAGTTTCGAGAGCATTGTAGAACATAGCTCCCTTCAACACACACAGACACACAAAAGTTGAAAATATACAAAATCCCACCTTCAATCGAATCCAGAGCTCCCTTTTCATCTTCCGGATGCAAGTCCCGCAAAGTCTTGCCAATTACCAGGCCCAGCTCGACCTCGTAGTGCATCGTCACGCCGCGCGGCCGCAGGAGCGGGCCTTCGCCGGGGAGGAGGATGGACGAGGGCGGCTTCAGGAAGAAGAAGGGCTGCTTGGGGCGCTGGTTGTTGAGCTCTTTGATGTGGTCGCTGCGGGTTTTACGGCGTGAGCGGGTGTGCTCTTGCGGTGGGATTGGTGGGGGAGGACGGGGACGTACGCATAGTTGCGGCCTATGCACATAACCTAGGAGTTTTGCGGCTTATTAGCGGTGATGTCTGGGGTGGTTTGGAGGCCGGTGGAGGGCTCAATGGCTGTACGCGCGCGCGCGCAATAATGGTGGGGGGGAGGGAATGTTGACGCGCGGACGTACCTTGCGGCAGTTGTTCCTGATGGCGTTGAGAGTCGCCATGATGTTGACCAGTGAGCAATTGGAAGAACTGGACGACAAGAGGAGGGAAAGAGGAGGAAGAGAGTGGAGGGTTTCCGTGGCAAGAAAGAGGGCCTCGGGAGAGCTCCCGTCGCGCGCGCTGTCCCCGTCGGGCGTCACGGCCGATATCCCCGCGACTTCGGCGGTGGGAACTCGGGTGGACGAGGCTGCGGGCCGGAAGCGTCGCCGTGGGCTGGTGCGCACGGGCCAAGGGCACCGGTATGTGGAGGGAGGCTGTCCTTGGCCACTTTGTCTCCTTCTCCTTCTCCTTCTTCCTCTTCTTTGGGGCTTCTCAGCTCTGCGCTCCAGATCTTATCTCTTACTTTGGCAGGGCCTCGGATGAGTCATGTTGTGTTCGTCATGATGCGTGAGTTGTTGCCAGTCTTGACCTGCACCTTATACATATCGAGATGGCGTGAGCCGAATGCACTCACAGCCAGCAACCAGTCTGTCCTGAAATTACTTGCTGGGAGTATCGCACCAGAAAGTTGAGAAATAGTGCTAGACAGTTGAGGCAGCTCTCGAATGGAAAGCCATAATGGAAAAGGACAGAGTAGCTGCGTTTGGCCATTGCCTTCCAATGACGATGCTGTATGCAGTATCACGCATGAAGACAGCCTTGGATTCAGTCTTCCTCCTCATGCCCTCAGCGAGCCACTCAGCGGCAATGTTGCACAAACTCAGCCGCGCGAGCTGCGCTGAGCCCTGACGCACGCTTCGCCTCTTCTCCGCTTTCTTATTTGTTGCGTTTCCAAGACCGCAGCCTTGCTCAAATTCCCTTCCCATCTGGTCTCTCCCAATTTCCCTCGTCTCCTCTCAGAAATCTTCACCAGCGCAGCGAAATGGCTGAAGTCGTCGGGCTTGTCGCGAGCGTCGCCACCCTCATCGAGGTCTCACTCAAGCTTGGGAAGCTTCTCAGCAGGTTTCGCGACGCGCCCGATGAGCTCCTCGCCCTTTCAAACGAGATCACCGATCTCCGCTTTCTTTTCGCCGAGATTGAGAAAATCGTTCGAGAAAGGCCGGATTCCATGACCAGATTCTCGAGCACGCTCGACACCGCCGAACGGAGAGTCGAAGCCGTGCTTCGCTTTTTCCAAAAGGTTGATGCCTTCGATACCACAATAACAGATCGGGTGATATGGATGCGGCATAAATGCAAAGTTGGAAGACTGCAGTCAGGGTTGCGAGATTCGCGGCTCCAGTTGGATGCCCTTCTTGGGGCCGGCTTTCTGCATCAAAGTTCAAAATGTAGTCGGGAGAGAATGCGAGTTCTTCAGGTTTGCGGAGCAAGGGAATATAGACGGATTGAAGTCAGTTCTTGCATCTGGTTCAGCCCGTTTAAACGACTCTGATGAATCCGGAAAGACTGCGCTTCATGTGAGTTCTTGGTTTGAGAAGTCTCCGCACATCATCAAGTCATCAGGATTCGTATCACCCATTCCTAGTAACTAACAGTGTGATTATCAGCATGGCTCCTTAAATCGACAATTTGAAGCCCTAGAGTGGCTGATCCAAGTCGGAGGCGATCCCTTTATTGGAGACGAGGGTGGATTGTGAGTCCATGCTTCAAACTATCAAGCATACTGATTTAACTATTCAAGGACCGTTTTGACGCTGGCAGGAGTGTGGGCCGCCCATCAACGTGTATTAGGCAATACGTTGCCTGAAGCAGCTGACAACTTTTGTCAATTGTCTGCCCTCGATGAGGATTGGGACCTGTCTGAGATCCACGAGGTCATTTTGCAATTGAGCCACAAACCATTAGCGGACGTCCTTGTGGACCCCTCCTCGGAAATCAATGCGACCGATGCTTATGGAAGGACCGCAGTGTGGTGGGCAGCATTGTTGGATATCGAAGACGCCCTCCGGACCTTACTAGAGAACGGAGCCGATCCGAACATCCACAGCACTATACATGACCTGGCTCCTCTTGGTGCTGCCACATCAACGGGGTGCATAGAATTGCTTCTAAGATACGGTGCAAATGTCAAGGAAGTCGACAGAGCCAAACGCAATATTCTCCAGCTGTGGACTGATGATGACGACTTGGAGCCAGAACCTTATAATGATTACGTCTGGATACGAAAGTTCATCCGAACTTGTACGGACAGAGGCATCCACATAGATGCGCGCGACTCCCAAGGCTACACAGCTTTAGCGAACACCGTTTACTACAACCACCATAGTGTCCTTGAGGTCTTTCTGAAACTCGGCGCAGACTACACGATCAGAACAAATCGGAATGAAACCGTATTGCACATCGCCGCCCGCCGTGGAGATACACGAACATTGGCCATTCTTGCAGGACACAAGCTCCCGGGCATCGATCTTGATGCACGCACTACGACTGGAAGGGAGACTGCGCTTAAGACTTTCGAGAGCCTCAAGGAATGCAAGTCACCAGACGAAATCCGGACTTTTTACCACCTGTGGCGCGTAGTTTCCTTAAACGCAAGAGGGACCGACGTGGTTGCAGAGCTTGGCTCTGAGGAGGAGACTTGGACGGACGAAAGCGAGAATCAGAGAGAAGGAAATATTGATGACGATGATGGAGACAGCGACTTTTTTGAGGATGCTCCGGAGTTTTGACTGAACGTCTTCGGTTCTTCATGCCATACCAAGAATTTTCAATACCGCAGAGCGCATAATTCGAACAGTAACTCTCTTTAACAATGTTGAACTGGTTTCAGTAAAACACATTAAACTGCCCTTCCTCCCATATACCTCATCAACTTATGCCAGCAGTATTGCTTGTTCCACAAGCACCGAAGAAAGGATCGGAGGTTCCGGGAAGGAGATCAATGTAAAATTGCGAAGCGACAAAACGCATTGGCTGCCCAAGGGTGTCAGAAAAAATTCAAGTGAATGCGAGGACCTAAGACTTACCAGAACCAGATATGTACAAAACCGCGATTAAGAGAGAATAAAGTAGCTGCTCCCGAAGCCAAATGGTCACCGACGAGCGGTGGCAATGCTGGTTGCAATTGAAGGCGTGACCCAGGTGGTGTAGACTTTCGTGACGGCGCACATGCTCACTGTTCGAGTAACGGTCGGTTGCGGCGGGCAAGAGGTGGTGGCTGTTTTATAGTCAACCACTGAAAAATTCTGCATGTTTAGATTTTACGGACCGAGAGAAGAGCTCTGGGCCGATACCAGAACCACAAAAAGAAAGAGTACGGAGAGAATGTGGTGGAAGAGCTGGAAGTTTTTCATCTTGTAATGTGTTGTGTGAAAGTAACTGAAAACAAAAGTGTCGGGTAAACTGGCGTCTCTTTGCAGGTCCGGTGAAATCGATTGACGGGGGCCCATTTAAATCAAAGGGTACGCGTTATTTAGACGCGCGTGTGATGCATGCTGCCAACGTGTACGCGATATCGAGGAACGTGCCAAGGGAGTGCCAAATTTGCCTATCTTGGCTTGCTATTGTACATTGTTCTTGGGAAACGCGGTTGCCAGCAGCAACCACAAAGCCGTATCCATTCTCTCATTGAAATTCATTGCATGTAGAAATTGTTGCTGCCGTTGCCTGGTCATCAAATTTTCGAAGTCACAATATTCACTGCTTTTTGTTCTTCGCGTAGATGAAGTTGGCAGCTATCGTGGTCAGCAAAACGGCCCTTGCCGAAAATAATACAGATCGAACTTACCGATGGGAACAAGACCATTCTCTTCGGCCCACTGTCTAACGCCATGGCGTTCTTTACCTGTGCCCCAGCGCTTCCGATCCTTCGGCTTGGTCAAGCTCAGTGGTTGGCTCGTGCTGTTTGCGGGAGCAAATCCCAGAAAGACATATCTGTGCTTCCATGTCTTCGGTGGTGGACCTGGCGGGTAGTATTCCATAATCTCCTTCAGTCCGCTGGCAGCTGTCTGAGTTGCAGCTTGGATCACTCCCGAATCCTGTGTGCCGCTGTCAGGGTTGGCACAGGCAGCTTCTGGACCGGAGAGAGGAATTCCTGCCACGACCCAGTGACAGAATTCAGACCATTCGGGGTTATCGCGGGATGGAGCGTCTGGGTCCGTCATCACGAGCACGTAGGTCATGTTTGACTTGCATGGACTGTTCGTAGATGCAGAGGTAGGTTCATCATCTAATCTGATGGAAGGGGGCTTCTGCAAGTCATCGGGTTTGAGGGTGTTTCCGAGATCAGCTGTCGCATTGGAGGGCCAGGTGATGTTGAGCGTAAGTGTAGGAAGAAAGTCATCAATGACTACAGCGGGTGATTGTTAGCGGATATAATGCCAATGCCGCACGAGAGTAATAAACTAACCTGTAGGAATTATCTCCGCTTTTTGCAGCCTGTTGGACAGTGTAAGTCATCATTCTGAAGCTGGCCTTGCCAAGTTAAGAAGCGTACTCAGCTCGGACACGTAGAATGCTCTTCGGCTCCGTAGCGGCATTGTCCATGACATGCTGGTCAGCGGGCAAAGTATGAGCATCTGCGCATAGTAGGAGAAGCTGAAGAATAACAAAGTTGAGGAACAAGTTTACAAGAGGCCTGGTGCTCGATAGGGCCCGCTTCGGCGCAACAGCAGCGGGCAGCACGCGAGAAGCGCCATTGGTCGAGAGCTTCATCCTTGCTGCAGAGAACATGTCTGCAACGACAACTTGCTGGGAGGAACGAGTCAGCTGCAAGTAAAAAGCAGATGGTGGTTGCTTTCGAGTCGATGTGAAGGTGTTGCGGTGTAGAGGCTGTCCCCGCATCATTGCGTCACATTTGTCGCATCCGCGGAGGCAGGAACCATGCAGCCACACAGACCTGGCAGCCAGGAACGCCAATCGCTGCCAACCGGCCTCAGGCACGTACTTTGAAAATACTCTGCATTCAATACTCTACCGGCCTTATTCAGCTACATATAATTGGGTTCGTGGGTTCCAATTAGTAATGGCCATCGGCATTTCCTGCGCAATGATAGTTCAAGTACTACTTTGAGCGTTACATTCCGAAGTTGGTATCTTGTTAAAAGTGAACTCGAAAAGAGCAAAGTGTACGCACCACGTTCTACACCAGAAGCCATCGTAAGTGACTATAACTCCGTCATGCGCAGGGTATTTGCAAAATAAAGGGGTTCTGCAAGAGACCCATCCACCAGCGCCGTGCTTCAAATATGAAAATCCTCATGAAAACCCCAAAACTCCGAATTCGCGCATGCACCAGAGAATAAACAGGCATGGGCTCAGGTATTGCCCATAGCTTGCCGCAAAGATGGCCAGTATGCGTTCTTCCACTAACAAGCATAGTTCTCTGGCGGTTTGACATCGCTAACAGCTCTCCGCCGCCAAGAAAGATGCGCTGTCGGTCACGAAACCCATGTTCGTAGAGATGTTGTACTCGCTGACGGCCTGGGCGTCAGGGCCTGTCAAGGTGCCCGAGCAATCGCTAAGCAGGATACAGTCAAATCCCCAGGAGTAAGAGTCCGAGACTGTTCCAAAAACACACTGGTCGGTGTTTACTCCAGCGAAAATGATCGTCTTCTTCCCGCTCTCTCGCAGGTAACGGTGCAAAGGCTCGTCCAGAGACCACATGCCGCTCATGCGATTCTTATCAAAGAAAAGGTCGTCCTTTTCAACGACAGCTTTGAGAGGTTCGTAAAGTTCGGCATTCCAAGTTCCCTTGAACAGACAGCGGCCAAAGCCGCCGCCCATATCGACACCAAGGCGGGTATGCCAGCCATAGCCTCGCGTCTTCGCGATGTTGTGGCAGAATGCTCTCTGGACGGCAGGTGGCATGATACGGAGGTCGTGCTCCTCCAGACCCCAGTTGAGCCAGGCGACCTGAATACCTTCCTTTCTGCAACGTTTAATCACTTTGACGGTCGGATCGACCGCGGCGAGTCCGGCAACGTGGTCATGGATTAGCGGATGGATAAAGAAGTTCTGCATGTCAATGACTACAAGAACGGCCTTTTCCGGGTCGATTACGCAGCCCCGGTGGTGTCGAATGCCATCGTCAGCGTCGATGGCCAGTTTCCTATTGGATCCGCGGGTAAGGTCGAAGCGTTTGGTCTCCGGGATGTACAGCCACTGGTCGTCGTCGCCGCCAAAGGAGACCGGCTCAGACCAGGGCTGCTTAGCGGCAGCCTTCTCTGGGATTGGAACGTCCTCAACGACCTGGATAGCGGACGGTGCCATGTGACTGTCCACGTGAAGGAAGAAGCGGACTGGTGGTGGTCACTTGGAGAATGAGATGGCGGATTTGTCGCGTGGGATTGCCGGAGGATTCGCACGTGTCGGGAGCCAGAATGAGCAGTGTCTGAAGGAGAAAGCAAGAGCTGCAGTGAAGGGGACAGTAAACTTTTCTATCACTCCTGAATATCGGACCTGCTCGCAGACGCTAGATAAAGCAAGTGGCCAGGGCGGAGGCCGCATCTGGCCGGTGCTGATAACGGGGAGGGCATGTTGGCAGGGCACGATAGGCACGGCGGCATTGGTTTTGTGCGGTCAGCAAGGAGGCGACGGCGGCGGCTGGGCATGAGGATGGTTCAGCGGAGGCTAGGAAGCCGAAGGTGCGAGCCGGCGCGTAAGGGCCAGGATTGAGTGTGTTGAGACGCTGATAAGGACGGCGCAGGCAGAACGCGGCGCGTGCGCGAGGTCAGGGCGCGATGCGCTGTCCAGCCTGCCGTAGAGGAACCACTGGCGCTCGTGCTACGGGCGGCGCTTTGGCCCTGTCGCGCAGCCTGCGGAACCAGCCTATGGCATCTTCTCGTACTAGCGGTCTGAGCCAGGCGCAACGGCTGGACAGCAAAACCGGGCAAATCGTCACAAGGTCCTTCCCATCCGCTCTCTGTCCCCTCGTGTTGTCATCTGCCCCGGACGCCCTGCACGACGCCGCAGTCCGCCGTCCCGCCGACCATCTCCTTGTCCGCCGCGCTGACCGCCCGCGCCCGAACAAAAACATCTGCATCGTCCTCGAGCGCCACCTCCCCGCCTCGTCGCTAGTGTTTACCCCAGGAGCTCGGCCGTCTCTCGTTGACAATACGCCAGCCAGCTGCTGGCCAGCGTACACCCGCAATCATGTCTTTGGGCGAGGATCTGCTCAAGATCGTGAACAAGCTCCAGGACCTGGTCTTCAACACCATCGGCAATGATTCCCTGGACTTGCCGCAGATCGTGAGCCTCCATCTCTCCCCGCAATCCTACCCAGCTGACCCCAAACCAGGTCGTAGTCGGCTCGCAGTCCTCCGGCAAGTCGTCTGTGCTCGAGAACATTGTTGGCAGAGATTTCCTTCCTCGCGGCAGCGGCATCGTTACTCGTCGCCCGCTCGTCCTCCAGCTCATCAACATCCCCAGCGACAGCGACAAGCCCGAGGGGGACGAGGTCCATGTCCCCCACACCCCCGCCAGCGTTGCCGCCCAGGAAGAATGGGGAGAGTTTCTGCATATTCCCGGGAAGAAGTATTATGACTTCGGCGAAGTGCGGCGCGAGATCGAGAGCGAGACAGCAAGAATAGCGGGGAACAACAAGGGCATCAACCGCCAGCCGATCAACCTGAAGATATACTCGCCGCATGTGCTGAGCTTGACGTTGGTTGATCTGCCAGGTCTTACCAAAGTGAGTGGCAGACATAAATAACTACGGAAGATTCGGCTGACTTAGGAGAAAAGGTGCCCATTGGAGACCAGCCAACCGACATTGAGAAACAGACCCGGAACCTCATCACTGAGTACACCGCTAAGCCGAACAGCATCATTCTCGCCGTTTCGCCTGCCAATGTTGACCTTGTAAACTCCGAAGCGCTCAAACTTGCCCGCCATGTCGATCCCATGGGCCGGAGGACAATCGGTGTGCTTACCAAGCTGGATTTGATGGATCATGGAACCAATGCACTTGACATCTTGTCTGGACGCGTATACCCTTTGAAGCTGGGTTTTATCGGAGTTGTCAACCGTTCGCAATACGATATCCAGGAAAACAAGTCTCTTTCCGATGCTCTCCAGGCTGAGCGCGACTTCTTCAAGCAACACCCAGCGTACAGGAACATGGCCAACCGCTGCGGAACCCAATTTTTAGCGAGAACTCTGAACACCACTCTGATGAGCCATATCCGCGAGCGCCTGCCTGACATCAAGGCCCGCCTCAACACTCTAATGGGCCAAACGCAACAGGAGCTTGCCAGTTACGGGGACGTTGCATTCATTGGCAAGGAACATCGCGGCTCTCTTGTGCTGCAGCTCATGACTCGATTTGCTTCATCCTTCATCTCGTCCATTGACGGTACTTCTTCGGAGATCTCTACGCGGGAGCTTTGCGGTGGAGCCAGGATTTACTATATCTTCAACTCGGTTTTTGGAAACTCTCTGGACTCCATTGATCCCACACAAAATCTTTCTACTCTGGACATCAGGACTGCTATTCGGAATTCCACTGGTCCCAGGCCTAGTTTGTTTGTCCCGGAAATGGCTTTCGATCTGCTCGTTAGACCTCAGATCAAGCTTCTTGAGTCTCCCAGTCAACGCTGCGTGGAGCTTGTGTACGAGGAGTTGATCAAGATCTGTCACACATGCGGTTCAAACGAACTGAGCCGTTATCCTCGTCTGCAGGGCAAACTGATTGAGGTTGTTTCCGATCTGCTCCGTGAAAGACTTGGGCCGGCCTCTACTTACGTAGAATCGCTCATCGCCATCCAGCGTGCATACATCAACACCAACCATCCTAACTTCCTTGGCGCAGCGGCAGCTATGTCTTCTGTGATTCAGGACAAGCAGGAGAAGGAAAGACAGATAGCAGCATTTGAGGAGAAGAAGAAACGGGAAAAGCGGCGCTTGAAGGAGTTGAATGGCGTCAACGGAACGGAAACACCTGAGAATGAGCAAGATGAGACGGAAGCTCCTGGGGAGAAGGCTGCAAACTTGACTATTCGTGGTCATGCTAGCAAGAACAGCAGAAGTATGTCTCCCACTGTCGGCCGTGGTGCTACCTCCGCTGGGATTGCGAACGCTTTGAACGGCGCGCGTGGTGCTTCGCCGCCCAGATTCCAGCAGGCCGGATCTACCAAGGACAGTTTTCTCAACTACTTCTTTGGAAAAGAGGGCGGTATGCCCGTTCCTAACACCCCGCCCACACCTGTGTTGGACAACCGTCCTGGTAGCAGGCACGTGAGTCAAAACCAGGAGCCTAGCTTTGCTGGAAGCTTCAGGAGAGGCGACGTTCGTTTGCCTGAACGTCCTCCTATTTTTGAGGTTGCATCAGATGAGACGGAACTGGCGATTCCCCGGAACGATTACGACACTCCCTTCGTAAGTCTCAAAGCCCAAACACCAGTAGTCACTGCTAACAGAACACAGCCGGGAGAGCCCGAACCGCCTGCGCTGACGGAGCGCGAAGCGCTGGAGACTGAGCTCATCCGTCGCCTTATCTCTTCTTACTTCAATATCGTTCGTGAGACTATTGCCGACCAGGTGCCAAAGGCAGTTATGCATCTTTTGGTAAACCACTCCAAGGACTCGGTTCAGAACAGGTTGGTTAGCGAACTCTACAAGGAGGCCTTATTTGAGGAACTGCTGTACGAGGACGACGCCATCAAGTCCGAACGTGAGAAGTGCGAGAAGATGCTTAAGATGTACAAGGAGGCAGCAGCCATCATTGGAGAAATCCGGTAGGCGACGCTACCGCCATCCACCCAAGTTTCTGCGATTGACCTTGAGAGCGCAGTGTGTATTAGAAATGTACTTTAAGAAAAACAAAGAAGCCCTTTTACCAAGTGATATTTGGAAAACTGCCGGGCAAAATCTTTGTGTTTCTTTTCTCCTCAGTCCCTTAGAATGGCCGAGTTTGGGGGAGATGTGCTGCAAGAAGGAGTAGGAGGGGCGTTCTGTCTAGCTGGGCGTCTTTTTCATGTCCTTTACTTCGGCGAAATCATTTCTTTATCGTTGTACTCTTATTGGCATTCCTGAGATTGCATTTTGGCCCCTTTTCTCCATCCCATGACGATATGTACATTCAAGACTCTCAGCTGTCTAAAGACACCCAAGAATTTTCTTTTCATTCATCTTTCACAGTCTTTGCAACTTCAAGATCCGGAACGCTAGAAGGCACTTGGATCCCCGCCTTCTTCTGCTGATGGGAATGAGCGAACCATATCACGCAATCGATCTATGGGCGCGACCAACAGGCCTGCGAGCGTCTCCAGCGGTGGCTGATTCGGCGCGCTGGGGTGACTTCGCGTCGGGACTATCCTCTTGGTGCGCAGGAATTCCGCGGCGAGCGCCTTACTTTCGTCCGGCTGCAGCAACTTGTCGAGACGCGGCATGTCTTCGTTCTTCTCGTGCTCAATGTGAGTGTGCAGGTCGTGCATCAGGCGCTCCAGCAGCGGCGGGAACTCGGCGTCTGCGGGCGACATGTCTTGCAGTCTTGCGAGGTCTTGCTTGACCTGATTGTGCGCGTCAGCGAACATTGTTTGTTCTTCTACCGCCCGTCGAGAAGAAGAAAGGAGGTCTCGTTCACTTACTGCTTGATGCTGCTCCCGGTCCTCATCCGCCAGCTTCGTGCCTTCGGCTCCCAAGCGCTTTTCCATAGCGGGGTAGTAGGTCAGCTCCTCGCTGATGGCGTGCCGCGCGACCGTCCACGTCAATTGGTTCCGCCATTTGGTTTTCTCTTCAATGTCACTGGCCGAGGCGATGTGCTCGTAGCACGTATCGAAATAGTCGTGGTCAGCGCCGATGGCTGAAGAGATGGTGTCGTGAGACTCAGACCGCGAGGGCGGGGCGGTATTGCGTTGCTTTGCGCCGTTGAGAAACATGGTCGAGGTTGTAAAACGAGTGTCTCCGTGAAGGGGATTTGTGAAGATTTTGTTTCTGATGCGGGTATATATATAGCCTGCTATGGCGGGCTTCTAACGGTGTGTTCAGTTTGCCTGTGTTCAGTTGGACAAGTAGGTGTCGTACACCTACGCCGGCATCCCTGGAGAGCGTCATGGTATCACTCGAAACGGTATAGGCTCTTCAACGGGGCGGCTCTTTCCCACCCGCAGCGGATCTGGAGCCGGGGCGAAACGCCGATCCCGCAATTACGCAACAGTGCCGTCGATCAATCTGGGGTTCTGACATTTGCATCCGTTTCGACTGGTTGTTGGTGGTGCGCAGGTGACGGCGATCTGCGATGACGTCTGGGACGCTTGTGATCTGCGTGGGGTGCATCGGAACGTGTGGCGTGAGGCTTGTTCGGACTACGCTTCTTGCCGGACGACCTTTGCTGTAAACAAACTTCTGGACAAGGCAATGCGGTCGTTTTGGGACACGGCTACTAAGCACTAAATGTATTGAAATGCTTGTTTCTGAAATTCATCGAAGCACCACCATGTCTTTGGTAGAAGCGAAGACACACTTGTCATTGTGAGTTCGCACCATTCTTTGCTTTCACCCGAGTAATCCAATTGATTTCGTCAAATTAATGTGCATCGATAGGAAATAATTTGGAAGTCAATGTCGATTCTTCTTCCACAGGTATGCTACCAATCCTGGCTATCGTGATCTTGCTTTAACAGCGCCTCAACTTTGGCACGAAACAAGCTCTGAGTCAAGTTCCCTCATTGAGGCACAGTAATATTTACATTCTCTTTGGCCTCCTCTGCTCTTCAACCAACTCTACTGCTGCATCCTTTCACGACGAATCTGGTCCCAGCCTTCCTGATCAATAACATCATTGACCTGCCATAGCTACTCAACAATTCACACCGCACAGTGAGGAACCGATTCAATACCTTCGCCAGATCAAGGCAGTAGCGTGCTCCTTGCATCAAGAGCAGCCCGCTAACACTGTCAAGACATGACTGTCTTAATTGCGCTGTGGATGCTGATGAAAGATGCGACTCACTTCGCATTTGCGGAAGACAGCATGAAAAGTTCTCGGCTTACTTCATGCCTTTGAGACCAGGGTGTGTAAATACTGCTTGAGTTCTTTGCACTTGCTGGTCAAGTTTATGCAGATAGCCGAAGATCCAGTTTTCTCACCTGCAGAGAGACTTCCAGACCAGTCAAATGAAAGTACTCCGGCATGCAATGGTAGACCGAGTCCCTGGATGAATGTCGTTCCTGAGTTCCCAATGGAAGCTTCTCGCACATGTGGTTTAGTACTTGCGGCCGGCATCGCGGGGCAACAGGCAACCCAGCACGCGTGCCTTCCTCCGTTTGCAACTTGTCTTGGCGCGCCCACCTTGGGGTAACAAACTTCGCGACCGTGTTCTGCACATCGCCTCCTCTTCCCTCTTCCTCTGAGGCCCATAACGCAGTATTTTCTCCACCCGAGTCGCCCAGCCTTTGTTCCGTGAGTTTCGCCCTGCGAGCCAGCATGCCGCGCCGTCGCCCTGTTGCCTCCCGGTCTCAGGACCCAAAGTTCCTTTGGATGCATAGTAAGCCCAATTGCTGAGTTCAGCTACTTCTGACGATAACCGCATGCCGCAGGGGAAGTGCAGTGCTACGCCCAGAGCTGGATCGACTACGCGAAAGACTGTGAGACCAAAGCCAGTACGCCCAAAGCGGTTGCACCCAACAACCGGTCCCAGAGCTGGGTCAGCTTCGCCAAAGACTGTGAGACCAAAACGAGCGCAGCCGACAATCCGTTTCAGCTTAACGTTGCTCCCCGTACTCCACACCAGCCCGTGGCCTCGGTGAAGTCGCCGCCGCCGTCTACTGCTCCATCCACCACTGTCCGTAGCCCTGAGTCCAAGCAAGACCAGCCGTTTTCGACGATGGTCGGCCAGCAAGCCAACCAAGGTGTCCCCCGTCGGCCTGGAGAGACTTCGCCTCAGAGCACGCTGCCAAATAGGCCTACTCCGGAGACCGAAGGTACTGAGAACATGGCTGCCGATTTCGAGCCCCTCGATCTCCCAGCCCTCCCGACTCCCAACCTGGACGTGAACGAGGCCCTAGCCAGCGTTGCCTTCAAGCGCTTCAACATCGACACCGTCTGCGCTGCGCTCCAGAACAATTGCTCCATGAAGAGCCTCACGGAGTACCTCGGTACCTACAAGCCTGAGGGAGTCAAGGAAAAGATAAACCTAAAGGTAGTCGGTCGTGCGTCCCCGATCTTCTATGCGATTGAATACGCCATCAAGAACAACAGCCTGCAGCCGATCGAATTGATGCTTGAGTACGGTGCCGACCCCGACGCTTGCGTTACAACCAAGAACCAGCCCTGCAACATTACTGTCCTTGCTTTCGCCATCATTAGCGCCAGCAGGAAGCTGAAGGATTCTCTGGAAATCATCAAGCTGCTCTTGTCGAGAGGTGCTAAGCCGAGTCTTACCCCGGTTGCGCTTAATCAGAACGCTGCCCCTGTCGCTTATTGGTCCAAAATCTGCCATGAAGCCGTTAACGTTTCCCACGCCTATTTTCTGCAGCGCTCCCAGAAGTTTGATGCGTTTCCTGGAGGCCTGAAGAAGCAGCTGGCCATTGTGTACGGCTTGCTTGACCTTCTTACCATTGATCACTACCTTGTTGGACAGAAATATGCTCTGAAGCTTGTAAAGGATTCTGTGTTCTCTCACATTGCCACCAACAGCCAGTACCCGCTGGTAATGGCTTTTGCCGGCCCCTCTGGTCACGGCAAGACTGAGATGGCTTCTCAGATGGGCAAACTCCTATCGCTTGAGATCACTATTGTAGACTGCACCCATATGAAGCACGACACTGATCTCTTCGGCTCCCGCAACGGCTACAAGCGTTCTGAAGAGGGCACCCAGCTCAACAACTTCCTGGCAAAGCATGATGGAGAGAGCGCTGTTGTCTTTCTCGACGAGTTCGACAAGACTCCCCAGGAGATCCGCCACTCGCTGCTGCTGATCTGCGATTCTGGTATGTTCATCCTTGAATCAATCTCCAACTCCATGTGTGAACCAAGCCTGACTTGTTCAGGTGCTTATCAAGATCGCCGCAACAACAAGGAGGTTGACTGTTCTAAGATTCTTTGGGTTCTCGCTACGAACTTGGGTGATTGGCAGATCAAGAGCTTCTATGAGCACGAGCTAGAGCACGACTCGAATACCGACCTATCGATCGAGCCTCTCCAGCAAGAGCTCATTGAAATGTTCAAGGATTACTTCGGTGTAAGTTTTAGCGTCCCATTCCTCACTTAAACAGTGATAACTTACCTTTAAAGCCGCCCTTCACCGGGCGCATTGATGTCGTAGTTCCGTTCCTTCCTTTCACAGAGATTGAGCAGTGCGTCATGGCTCATAGTCTGCTTATGAAGCTTGTAGACGAGTTTCGTCTTCCTATTGATTGCCGCCCGGCAGTCAAGCGCTACATCGGCCACTCGTACCTAGACATCGGCGACGGCATTGAGCTGTCCCAGCACATCGCCAAGACCTGCTACAATCCAGAGCTTGGCGCCCGCTCCCTCAAGCGTGGCATCGAGGAGCTCAAACGCAAGTTCGTGATGGCCTACTGCGAGGAACACCCCATGGAAGTTACGGAGGATGTCAATGTGCAGCCCGTCAGGAACTTCCGCGCACAAGTCCGTCGCAAGATGGACGGCAAGAGTGACATCATTGTAATGTACCAGGGCATGGACACAGCCATTCCCGGCGGCAATGGTGTTGCAGTGGAGGTCACTGAGGGTGCGGCTGCCCAGGAGTATGACTCGGATGACCTGAGCTCGGTTGACAACGATGACGACAGGTTTCTCCGTGACATCTCCCCCATTCAGTACTACTAGGTGCCGACGAGCTTAGCTCATCGCCTCCGGACACAATCTCTAGGTGTGGATACACATCCTTGATTAGCTTTCTTGCATATTGCACGTAGGGAAGGCTCTTTCTTCTCAAGAAATGGGGAAATGGAGGAATAGCAATGTCTAAGAAGGTACTGGTTGGTTTCACTGATGATGATCAGATAAGTCACGCCTGACTCTCATGGGCATTGGTTACAGACTTCGAGAATAGCCGTAATAAAATGCGCTGATGCAATTATCTGGTTCCATTTTGCATGGGTGTGAACGAAGAAACCGGAGCGATAAAGTACAGATGAACAACACATCCGATAGTCAACGGTCTTCGTTGAACAGACACCTGCACGTGGGTAGTCGAAGCAGTCGTCCGGACGTAAATGTATTTTGATTCCACTGACAATGCCATCCGGACGAATGCTTCTACTCCCCATGGTGGCCCCGACATGGGCTGAATCTAGCCATGTGCATATATTCGCTGCTTTCTGGCATTGAAGGCGCTATGGGCATGCTCTGTTTACTGTGAATCCTCTTCTTCTAACTCCCCCCTTGATTTCCCCTGATGTATGATATACCTAAAAAGCAAACGCCAGACGCTATGAAAGCACAGCCAGAGATTCCCATCCGTGAAACGTCCCGTCATTAGATACGCCCGCACTCACCTCTTTCCATGGTGTCGAGGCTGTCTTTTTTTTCTCTCCCATTACTTCCCTTCGCCAACGTCTCAAACCACCATCGTTTTTGCATAGAATTCGGGATGCTGGCTCTGGACCATCGTCGTCACGCGCTCCACCTCCTCAGCCAGGTTCCGGACATTGTCGTCCCACTTGCGCAGCTCACCACCGACGACCCGCTCGAGGTGGCCCGTCTTGCGGTGGCCGGACCCTTCGCCCTCGAAGTAGATGTAGCGGGCGATCTGGTCGATGTAGCCCGCGAGGCGGCCCTGCTCGATCATGCCGGCGGCGTACGCCTCGGCACGGTCGGCGTCGTCGACGTTGAGCAGCTCGGCCAGCTGGTCGATGCCGATGTTGGCGTAGAGGCGGGAGGCGGCGAGCAGGTTGTGCTCGAGGACGGCCTTGTCGAGGACGGTGGCGCCGTCGGCGGTCGTGGCGAGCTGGTGCGGCTGCAGCTTGTCGGCGAAGGCGGCGACCTCGGGCGCGGCGAGCAGGCGGTCGAGGAAGATCTTCTCGAGCATGCCGTACTCGTCGACCTGGCCGGCGCGGTCGTCCTTGTAGAGGCGCGCGAGCGTGCGGGCGCGCTGCGGGCCGGCGGGCGCGAGCACGGCGCAGATGATGGCGGCCGAGAGGGCGCGCAGGCGCTCTTCCTCGTCGATGATGGGCTCGCTGCTGATCTGGTGGTAGGCGGCGCTGGCATCGAGGAAGCTGCGCTGCGAGTCGTGGATGCGGGCTTGCGAGAATTGGAACTGCAGGCGGGTGGTCTTGTCGACGACGCCGTGGAGGACGTTCTTGACGCGGTTGAGGTAGGTCATGGCCGAGGTCGGGTCGTCCTCCTCGAGGTAGCAGCGCACGATGCGGATCCAGACCGCGGCTTTGTCGTCGGCCGAGATGGTGCGCTGCGACGAGTCGAGCGGGATGGCCTGCAGGATCTTGGCCGACGCGATGAAGTCCTCGTTTTCCTGGTATGCGTCCGCGAGGATCTCCTTGATTGCCGTGTCTTGCTCTTCGTAGGAGACGACTTTGGGCGCCAGCAGCTCCAGCGCCCGCGTGCCCACCTCGACCTTCACGTCGGCATCCTTGAGGTCGCGGAAGCGGAGGACGAAGGACGCGAGCAGCGGCCGCGATGCTACAATGCCGAAAGTGTCACCTAGCAGTGATTCTACGTATGCAATGAGGTTCGGGGCGAGAGTGTCGGAGGCGGAGGTGTCGATGATCTTGGCGAGCAGTTCGTTGTAGCCGGCGGCCTTGGAGGCGGCGGCGGACGATTCGAGCTCCTGCAGAGCTGCGATGACTTCGGCGGAGGCGAGCGTGTCCGGATTCATGATGGCTTGGCGGGATTGTGGGCGAGACTGCGCAGGAAGATGGAGGGGTAGGTATTGGGAAGTAGTGGCGGATGGAAGCTTGGACCGGAGGCAACAGCACAGAGCTCCGAGCAGCTGGGTGGGTCCCTTGGAGCCGCAGGCAGACGTGCAGCTTGGCATGACGAGAGGGTGCGCTTGTTCCGCCTCCGCAAACCACACAACCCCATCCCTCGCACCACGCGCCCCGATCCACCCAACCCCGCCAACTAGCAGGTACCATAGACGCCCCAGGAACAGTAGCGACCCGCCCGTCTGTTTGCGCCGCGCTTGCCGGCGCTCCTCTCACCCGCGCCCGCCATGAACGGAGTCAAGATGGAGGTCGATCCTCAGGTGAAGCCCGACCCGGACCTCAAGTCGCCCAGCGGCTTCGCAGACGTCGACGACATGTACGAGGATACCGGCGAGCTCAACATCCCACCCGATTTCCCTGACCGCTCCGTGTGGTTGACGCGCGTGCCGAAGTGGCTATGGGAGGTGCTGTCAAAGGTCGAGAACGACGACGAGATTGAGATTGGTCGAGTTGTTGAATGGAAGGAAGGCAATGAGATCAAGGTGCGCTCGGAGAGCTCATTGCGAAGCACATTGGAGCATGGCGCTGATATGTGAGGCTTGCGCAGACGAAGCTCCAGTTACGGCAGACGGTGCCGGAATTCACAGACTTTCCCAAGGAATATAAGCTCAACGTCACCAATCCAAAGCCCATCAACGAATTTGTCTTCTCCGAAAAGGACCTAGAGGGCTACAACCCCAACGCCTACAAGCGGCCAGGACGGCAAAACCAGCATAGCAGCTTCGGCGCAGGCGGCGTGAAAGACGGCCGGGTTGACAAGTGGTGGAACAAAGGCGGCGGCCGCAACGGCAGGAAGCAGCCCATCCCCAAGCACACGACGCTCGTCGCCCGCTCCAACCTCGACGTCAATTGCATCCCCGTCGACAACGCCGAGCTGGCGCGCTGGCGCCTGCGCCAGAACAAGAAGACGGAGCAGGCCAGCAACCGTCTGGTGCTCGAGAACAACCTGCACGAGCTCACCCGCCTCATCGGCGGCACTGGCCCTGCCGGCAACCCGACCATCGATATCCAGGCCACCAAGGCCAAGCCCAAGTCCCAGGACAACAAGTTCGCCCGCATCCCGCAGAACCAGCTGCTCGACATGCTGCTCAAGCTCTTCCAGGAGTACAAGTACTGGCCTATTAAGGCCCTCAAGGACCGCACCCGCCAGCCCGAGGCCTACCTCCGCGAGACGCTGTCCAAGATCGCCACCCTCGTCCGCACCGGCCAGTTCGCCAACACGTGGATGCTTAACAAGGACGCCGAGGAGAGCAATTACCTCGCGAACCTGGAGGACGTCAAGGATGAGATGGCGCCTGAGCCAGAGTTTGGCGAGGACGACGATGAGGGTGACGAGGAGATGGAGGATGCGCTGTGAGATTTCTCTCTCCTTAATAGACGGAGGTACGGGGTTTGGGGGATGCTCTTTCATTACTGTTGCATGGAACGGCGTACGGAAAGTCTCATCGAAGCAATGGGAGGGGAAACTATCAATGCGGGTCTACTACGTTATCTGATTTCGTTGCTTTCAGGAGAAGACCTATTTGCCAAAAAAGGGCAAGATACACTGCCGTCTGCTTTTTGGGGACCAGGCAGCGTGTATTATTTTATCAGAAGCCTTTCTCAAATACCCATTGCTATGAATGGAAAGACCCATTGATATGAATGGAAAGATTTCATTAACTTTTGCTATGCCGGTGCCAATATGTCCAGATGATCCATATGAGACTGATTTAACCGATCCAGAAATTGGTTTGAGCATGACAATCAAGATTGTGAAGCCATTTTTCATTCTTTTTCCTGTGCCAGTCTCCCCATAGTCCTAGCAAAAATTCCACACTACAATGAACCGCACGTCTTTTTTCTCGATTGCAGCAAAGTCGGTATCAAATCGTCCTTCTTCAGGACGCTGTCGATGATTTTGTTCCCAATTTACCCATTGATCCGTAACGCCAAGCAATGCTACCAGGGTCCTCCTCTGGATGTCGGCGTCGATATTAGACAAGGAGGACGGCGTTCAAGCAGCCGTCATTCTCGGGGTTGTTCGTGATCTGTTGGACAGCATTAATACATAATTTAACGAAAAAGTTCTTTCAATAGAACATACCTGTGCCCATCTTCCCCAAACGACCTTGCCCGTAGTCGTCGTCAGTCCGAGATCGCTCACGTTGACCTAGACGCTCATGTTAGCCTCTGTTTTGAGTGTGGAAACGATAGCTGTTCTTGAACTTACCTCGATGATAGTACCGCGCTTGATAGGGAAACAAGAGTTAGTAGATTGTCATATGTTCAGTAGGGTGGACGTACGGTCAGGACACCGAGTTGAGTGTAGAGCGGGTTCGACGGGTTCTTCTTGACGCTGATGATCTGGTTTTTGTTCATCAGCTAACATATCGACAACGGTGACCTCGAAAAACATACAGGTAGTTGGACCTAGGAAAGGTACTCATGTTAGCGTTCTTCATTTTTTTGCGATTGAAGCAGGATCTTGGAACTTACAGTGACGCCGAGTTCAGGGTGCGTGACGTTCGCTTTCTTTATGAGAATTAGTATTGAGCGTTCGTACTTTGATGAGAGTGCGTTTACCTTATAGCGAAGGCCCATAGGACGAATAAATCTCTCGAACTTGACGGGTCTGCGGGTAAAGTCGTTGCCGACAAAGGTCGGCTTCGTGATGACTCGTTTCCAAGCCTTCTTATGTGTTTTCTTTCCCGTGGATACGACTTTGAACATCTCCTCTTCGCTGACACCCTTGACTTTTGGAATTGGAACGGAGAACTTTGCCGCCTTCTCGGACCTCTTATTCTTTATCTGTTGTGACAGCGCCTTTGCGTTGTTCTGATCACTACGGTCGAGGAGGTACTGAGGGACGGGCGTCTTCGAGGGCTCGGCGCTGTCGGCAGACTTGACGTTCTTCTGTTCCTTTTGGCGGATCTGCTTCTTCATCTGGATCTTCTCCTTCCTCCTCTTCTCAGCAAACTGCTTCGCACGCAGGCCGCGCAGGTTCTGGGCCTTTGCTGAGCTCTCGTGGCCCTCTCTCGCCAGTCTCTTCCTCTTGCGCTCTTCATAGTCGAACCTTCTGCCCTTTTCCTTCCGGAATCGGTCCATGTAATCATGTTGTGGCATCACGGCGGATAGTTGAGCAGCCGCTGAAGGATTTCACGTAGAAAAGTTGACGAAGTTGGAGTTGCGGCGGGGCGGATGGAACAACAGCAGCTGAAGGGTTTCACACGGAATCCGAGAATCGTTCTCAGGACAGTAGACTGTATGTCCAGGAAGATCCGCGCCGGTTGAGTCGAATTGTTGGGTGGCGTGGACTCGGGAGTCGCTGTGATGCTTGCCGGCGGCAAAAAAGTTGAAGTTGCGGCGCGACAGACCGGGGTCCAGGGTCTGCAAGCAGGCGGGAAAAAAGTAGGGCCGTAGCCAGATTCTCTGGCACTCCCGCGGCCGTTGATCCAGCACGACTTCCGCAGAGCGCCAGTCCAGCGCAATTGCCGCCTCGTCCACGCGCCGCAGGCTTCCAGATCCATCATGCTGTCCCGGTCGGTAATACGGCGTTCCGTCCTGGGCGCCAATTCCCCGTTGCCCTCCGCATGCGCGCGGTCCGTCCGCGCCCGCCCGCTATCCACCGTCTCGCACACCCTCGAGCCGGGCAACGTGCCCGACGAGCTCATCAGATCCGGCGCCCACGAGACCGCCGAGCCCGCAAGAAGGCCGGCCGACGCCTCATCACCCCGCGCACCCTCCTCCGCCTCGCCACTGCCCCCGCCAACCGCCGAAGCGCCCTCGCAGGCCAACACGCCTCTCGCCGACTCTGTCCGCGAGCTGCTGCCGCTGCTGCAGGCGCAGAAGCCGCACTACATCACCGCCCACGTCCACGCGAAGCCGTACCTCCTCACCGCCGGCGACACGCTGCGCCTGCCGTTCCTCATGCACGACGTCAAGCCCGGCGACGTGCTCCGCCTCAACCGCGCCTCCATCCTCGGAAGCAGGGACTTCACGCTCCGCGCGCCGGCGCCGATGAAGGGGACGAGGGAGCGCCCCGGGACTATCATGCAGTACTTGGACGACAGGTTGTTTGTGTGCAGGGCGACCGTAGTGGGCGTGGAGAGCGAGCCGATGCGGGTGAAGGAGAAGACGAAGAGGAGGAATAGGCACACTAAGCATGTGAAGAGCAAGCATCGGTATACTGTGTTGAGGATTACGGAGTTGACGGTTAAGACGCCGGAGGAGATCGAGGCGGAGAACGCGAAAGCCAAGAGCGCAATTGTGGCGTAAGTCGAGCATGGGAGACTCGGGTTGCATTGAGAAGCTGCGACTATGGAGACATGCAGTGTGTACGCTGCAACTAAAGACTTGATCTAGATGAGTATGAAAACTCGTATGATCTGAAGCAGTTACTCATACTGGTGGATAGTGGGAAGGGATGGGCTTGCGGTCAAGAGAACTTGGGAGTAAGGTCAATTATTGTATGATAAATCGAAACAGCAGCACCTGGATGGGAAAGAAGATCCAGATCATTGCTTGACTGTTTTTAAAAAGAGTACGAGCTTCGATGTTTTCACACCACTTACTGGCGCCCTTCCACATGCGTTGATCTTACTTTGCAGTGACTGGTTGCAGTAGAAGCTAATTGAAATCAATCACATGTAAAATGTTTCAAAATAGGGTGTCACACTGTAAGTGATCTCATAGGTTTGTATGACGACACTAACGTGCAGCTCTGTGGTTGATAGGTACATACATGCATAGCTTGGCCAGATTCCTGAACATTATCGTCAAGAGAGCTTATCTTCTCGAGAGGATTTCTGTGGTTGACAATACTCTCCAATAGTAGCATACGACAATACGCGTTGACGTAAAGAAAATATCTCATCAGTCCACCATAGGTCCATCTCTAAACATGCACTGTTCTCTAAAAGCAATTTTGGCAGCCTTGCACATGCACCATTCAGCCAGCCACAAAACATTCTTCAACCATCACTTGCGGGGTTGGCTTAGGAATCTTCTGCTGTTGCTGACATGGCGGATCTCTGAGTTATGGGCTGCGTTCTCGCCCACCAGCCTTCCCCACCAAGTTGGAAGACTCTGACTGTTGTAACGCAAAAGAATTTTTATATCATCTCAAATATTCGGAACCTTTAACAGTGGTGTCTATCAACCACCCCCCAGCCAGCTTCGCTTCCCCCAAATAGGTCATTAGGAAAAATGACAAGGTAACTCCTCAAGCTATCGAATATTGTGTCATTAACTCAGTAACCTACAGATTCCTCAATTTCCCGCGCCAGCAGTCCCTCTCCAGGGCCGCAACGGCCTTGTCATTCACGTTCCTACGAAACCTCAGGCTTCTCGCGTTCGTGCCTGTCATCCCGTTCCTATCTTCGCCGAAAAACGAGACCAAGAAGGTTGTCATAAACCGAAACTCGGCCAAGGCTTTCGTCCAGTTGGCCGTAAATGTTCTCCCTTGGGCTGCATGTCTCACACTGGTTATTCTCAACCTTAAAGGCATATATGCGGGGCCACATATTTCGACGACATCCCTCCAGTTTCTCGCCAAGTTGATTAAACTGCTCGCGCAAGCGTCAATTTGCCAAATCGCCTTCACGTATCTCCGTTCACTCTATATTGCGGATGATCCAGTCCCTTTCGGTGCTCTCTTTGCTGGCCTACAAATCACGACTCTCAGTTATCTCTGGTCCTTGGAGTTCCTCGGATCTGTCACATCAAACTCTTTGCACACAAGCCGGAAAACATTGTTCGCAGGATTTGTCGTTTTCAACATCCTGTTGACGGCCGCCATCGGTGCTTCCATAGCGGTTTGTTTGATTCCCAAACACCTATTCTTCTCGGTAGCGACCGCATCCGTCTGGTCCAACTTGACCGAGCAAGATTTGTTCCCAGCTCAATTGACTGGCGAGCATATCGGTTGTCTCACAAATACATCACTTGGTCCATGTTCCTACAGCGCCCTATCAGCATTTACCGAAGTGGTTCGTCGACGTGATCCTGCCCCGCTACCAGACATAAATCATGCTGTTTCCATCACTGCAGATCTCGGCTACATTGGTCCCGATAAAGGTCAACCGTCGAGCCCTTTCTATCCGGCTTTCGATCCTCTCCAACCGTTTATACCACCTGCCACAACACCTGCTGTCGGCTCTTTGATCGCTGCTGGTCCTATTCTACAGTTTTGGAGGCTGGGAAATCTAGTGTGGGAAGCATGGGAGGCTGGAGAATTTGAAATCTCTTACACAGGCAAACAACCCTTGGCTGTAGCAACTTGCACTCCGATAGGCTGGCCAATTTCAGATACCACAATCACTTTCCCGGATGGCTTCAACAACAGCATGTCAAAAATAACAATCGACGTGTCTGAGATACAGAACTACCAAGATCACAGCGATTCCTGGAGGCTCTTATGGATCGACTCGCCCGAAAGTCTACCGAACATATCATTGAATGCAGTTGTTTTCCCTCCGACAGACCGAATCGGCCAACCATATTCCATTCCATTTGATAATACTGGCCCTATTCTTACTGACCTAGTGCATCGAAACATCTCTGTCGATGGTTGTTCAATCATGGCAGGTTGGGCAACGGGTCTCGTAAAAATATCTTTTCTCGGGGAAGCGAGAAATAACATAACATCTCTACCCGAGAAAAGAGTGAAGATCTCTAAAGACTGGGCAATTTCGCTATTGCAGGGCTGGCCAGATAGAGGGCGGAACGCAACCCCACTTGATATGGTGTTATCGGATGTGTTTTACACAACAGCTTATGGCCTCTACTACGGAGAAGAGACCTGTTTAGCAAGTGTAATTGCCCAGGGAATGTCTCATACCCCTTTCAGGAGTTGGGGAATTGTGGGGGAACCAAAGGTTGTTCCCTCTGATTCGTATGAATCAAAGGAGCCAAAGGGTGATGTATACGGTGCTGGCTCAAGTCCGGAACGCAAACATCATTTGAACTTCGAGATTAGGCCGGAAGGCTTCGCCTACCATACGAAAGGCTTTGCTTCCATCGTCTCTCTCGCAATGTTGATTCTATATTGCGCGTATGTACTGATCTTCGCTCTTATGATCACCGCTAGACCGCAAACTTCGAGTGCGTGGGATTCAATCGCCGAAATGACCGCCCTGGGGATTATTTCAAGGAGCACAGAAAGTTTGAGGAACACCAGCGGCGGTATTGAGTCAATGGAAACATTCCGGAAGATGGTCAGCATACGGTCAGTTGGAGGTGATCATTTGGAAATTGTTTTCGAGGAGGATAGCCGGATGATGGACACAGAGCCTTTTGAACAAGACAGGGAATATTGAATGCTTCAGAGGAGCCTTTCGATCGTGGACGACGCTCTTTGACCGCAACGAATCTCTTTTTCCCGGGCCAAGCAACATATTGTGCGAGGAAGGAAAGTGAAGCTCGAGCGCATGATTCATTAGACGCAGTAGTCACGCAGATTGTAACAAGCGGATAATGGACAGATTGATACAGTCATTTCCTTCTAGCGGTCTTTCCCATCCCGTCCGTGAAGAATATCCATTTTCCCGGAAGAGAACCTCGGGTGTTGTCCACCATCGCCCCACTTACCAAGATCCAAGGCAGGAAGTGGGATAGTAACCACCCCTGCGTTGATAGAGAACCCGCTCATGCGCCTCGGCATTGACGCATCGCTGAGCCACTTCCAAGTATACGCGCGTCCAGCAGCTGGGTAATGACTCGCAGCCTGCCTCTTCCGTCCTCTTTGGCATCCTCTTGTGTGGCGCATGGATCGACGTCGCTACCGAGTTTCCTTACGGCGGGTGATAACAAGGCCCACCTGCATTTCCTTCTGCCGGCCGGCGCCTTAAACGTGGACAAGCATCTTCCCCGGACCCGAGGCCTTGGAGCGGGACGTATCCGGGAAGCGTCGGCGGCAGACAGACGAGGGATCCGACGGCATGATTTCTTCCTTTCTTCGAGAAGGAGAGCTCCGGTCTCAGCTTTCACTCGATTGCGCAATATCATTAGGGAACCATTGTAATAACGATCGTGCCGATTGTGCCTTTCCCTGCCCGTCCGCTGCTTTTGCCCCCCGCTGCATGAACATTGTCATGCTTTTGCATCAAGCAGAGAGCGGGGCCGCTGCACATCACCCGCTGCAATTGCAGCAGGCAAAGCCGAACACAATTGACTTTTGACTTTCCGCTCCCTTACCTTTCCCTTCTCTTAATTCTCGCACCCATCGACTAAGAACGAAAAGCAGGGACTGTGCATGAAGAAGGTTCGTGCCAAAGGCGACTGGCCCGTCCTTAAACATATCCTGAGACGCCGACGCCACAGACTAACAGATCCAGGGATCTGGGCGGGCGCTTTCTAGCCACACAACCTTTTAGCTTATCCTCTTCGATCGCCGCCGGTGCCGACTCCGAACCGAAAATCCCCTTCCTCTTCCTGTCACGCCGGGAACCTTTTTTCAACGGCAGATGCACCATGCGGAATAGGCCGCTGTCAGACAGACACGCTAAAAGGAGCACAGGCACAACGCCATCCGCAGTAAGGAACAAAAAAAAAAGACCAAGCGGTGGGTTCTTTATCTCATCACGCGGATAAAAGATCTCTCTTCCTTCGACAGGGGATGCATGGCTATCCGCCCTTCCTTTTTGTTACCCCATCCGGACCTTTAGCACCGCCGAGCGGCAGCCGAGAGAGGCAAGGCTCGAGGCGCAAGATGAAAATAAATAAACAGAGATCGACCCTCGGGGTGGTCTTTCTTCCACCCAACGGATTCCAGAACAAGGGGCCGTACTGGCACAGACCACAGAGGGGTTCGAAGGACAGGATCAACATCCCCGCACAAGCTGGGTTCCAGGGAGTTACGTAACCCAAGGCGGAATGGAGTGATCGGCGAGCTAAAAGTGACCCCACTGGTTGGGCAGCCAGGTAACAGTCGTTCGAGTGCGAGGGACCGACCGTTCGTCAGTGGCGCTTTTTTCCCTCACTCTTTCCCATCGTGGTTGTTGTCTTTATTTCCGGGCGACCGTTTTTGGACACTATTCTGACTCACCAGTATGAACGCGCACGGTGTCGAAGGACAGTGGAGCTCATTTCTATTTTTGAGTTTTGTCGGCCTCGCGCTGAGAGCATTGAAGGCGTGAGCCTTCTGCAAATGGCGCCGCGTCAATTGCCAGCTGCTGTGCGGCAGAGAAAGTCAGTATTCGGAAGAAGTCAGATGAGTGGTCTTGTTGTTTCTGTTTTGCCCGGATTGGCAGGGCGGATCGTCTCCCGGGGTGTCCCTGATCAAGTGACGTTCTGGCCTCGAACGTCATTTCACTTGCCGTCGACTCGTGAACAGACGCTCCGCTACAAGTTTCCGCATAAAAAAACTACGTGTGGCCGGAGCGCTTGGAAGCAAAAGTGCGATGAATGGTAGTGTCGGATAGTTGCAGAAGGATCAATTGACTCTGAGGGATACTTCAAGGAGACAGAAATATAGTTTGTATCGTGCTCCAGTTGCTGAGACAGAATTTCAGCACAGCAATCGCTATTGGTAGTCGAAAGATCATGCTGACTGTTATGGTTGGGCTTCAGATCTACCATATGAAAACTTGCAACTCTTGGGAAGCATTGTGCATGTGCGAAATGGAAACTGTCAGTTTTCTTGTAGATTTGCCTCTCAAGATGAGATTATCAATTACAAAAATGAAATGCTTTTACTTACCCGTTACGCGATAGATGCTCTGCCGCTGGTGCTCTCAATTGCCCCGGCTCGAGCTCACATGCACCACGCCTCTTGACTCAAAAACGGCGCCTGCATGCCTCAAAAAAATAGGCAATTTTGTGTGGGAGACACTACATGTGATCATCCGCGTCGACATAGGCTATATCCACCTCTCTTTAGGCTTCCCGTGAAGCTGATGATGCAGTCCATCCAATGGTGCGCCTTGCTACACTCGCGCAGTCGTAGCGGTCGAGCGCCGCCAGTGTTGACAGAGCTCTGCGCAAGGCAAAAGACAGCAAATGCAGAGTGACGAAGATGCCGGGCACAAACCAAGGAGTGAGGCACTGTGACTCAGTGCGGGAATCAGATGGTCAGGAAGCAAAGGGGAGGCTGACGATGGCTGCCGTTGACTGATGTGGGCTACTGGGATGAAAACAGGGCTCAAATGTGAGAAGTGGAGGGAGGCGTGCAGGCAGAAGGCTTCAAGGATGTTGACGAGGGAGATGTGATAGGAATAGACCATAGCAGGTGTGGTTGTGGCTGCTTCGAATGACGCTGTGCTGCCCATTTCTCCAACTTGGCGAGGGTGGATCTGGTCGAGATCAGTGGCTTCGCGGAAGGATGTTCCGGGCGGGCGGTGCGGAGGATCGGTATGCGTGCGATGGTTTCAGTGTGATTAGGGAGATTCCTGATACGGAGGGTTGTATAGCGGAGGTGTATTACGGTCAGAGTTGAGCTTGGTAATAAGCGGGAGGGTGACTCCGTCGGAAGAGTGTTGCCCAAGCAGGCTAGCCATACGTCAGAGATTCCAAATGTCGGTGCTACGCGATCGCGGTGCCGGGCGAGTGCGCAATTCCTTGGTTCTGCGATATATTGCGGACGTAGCGGAGAGCCCTGGTGTCATGTCACTCTGTCGGATGCTGATTCAGGGTCTTCGTTGCCTGTCAGACGCGCAATTCCCGAGGATACGGCGCTTCCGTTCTCTGGCAACTGCGCGCGGGGTCCAAGGCACGGGATGGCCGGAGACATCGCAATCTTGGCTGGTGTTGGCAAAACGTCAGAAAACGAGAAGGCGCGGATTTCAGAACAGCAGCGGTAACGACGCCTGAAAATCCGAATAGGGGCCAGCAAGGCGTCCAGTGGCAGAGGGAAAAGAAAAAGAAAGTTCGGAGGTTTTGGGCGAAGGGTGAGACAGACCGCCCAGGGCAGATCCGCTTTCGGCAAGTCTCCGGAAGGGGCATGAATTCATGCGGTGGCACAGAGGAACATGGCGGCGGGAGTCGTGGTGTTTGCGAGCATCCCCGCGTGTGCGACGCTTCGAGACTGATTGCTTGCCAATGCTGCCACAAGGCTGCAGCACCTTCCTATCAGACGCACGCGATGCCAGGCCAGCGGCGCCGTCGACATCACATGGGCTCAGCCAAGGGGTAGCCCGAGTCGACCTTGCACCGCGTCCTGAGCTCTTGATATTGCACCCTCCGAAATACGAAGGCAGCGACGGCCAAGAATAGCGGACGGCGGCAGTGGTGGTGAGCTGAAACGACGGAGAGGGCCCGGGAGTGCAGAATCTGGTGCTACGGAAGACGCCGCCTGCCAGGCGCTTCCGGGACGATGACAAGCATGATCTTCCCGCCGCGGGCTGCTGGCCGCCGCTGGCGACGCGATGCGATGTGCTGCGCTGCGCTGCGCTGCACGTGATGGGGATGGGGACGGGCGTGCGTGAGCTGACGCGGAGTTGGGATCAGGATGGGAAATGCACAAGAATCGCATGAATGCAGCCTCGATCGTTGGGCGTCAATTGCTTAAGACTGGCCAGGGAGCTGTCGCCCTGCGCTTTTTGCGGCTTGATGTCAGCGCTCAGCTCCATCCAGCTCCAGCTCCAGCGCCGTCACGCGAGGCCCAGCACGGCACGCCGATGCAGGCGGCCAGCAGCAGCAACAGCAGGAGCAGCCAGGGCGAGAGCAGGTACGGTACCGAGCCGCCGTTTTTGGCAGCCACAGAAAGCCGCTGCCACTCGTCCGACACCATCCTGCAGCCCCCGGCCTCTACGCCGGACGCGCAGTTACACCGCAGCCCTCTCAGCAACTAGGAACGCGAGCCTGCCATCCGGCCTCGCATTCTGCAACTCTTGCCGCCGCACCCTGTCTGTCCACAACGCTCCAGACTCGCCCGCCGCGCCACACCTCTCGTCCGCCTCCGAAGCAGCGCCCCATCGCGAGAGCTTCAAGAAAGGGCCGCTGAAGCTTCGTGCTTCGTGAGCTTGCGCTGTGCTCGCCTGCGCGACTGTGCTCCCGCCGATGATGTCACGGCGACTGTGCGAAGGTTGCGAAGGCAGCCTGAGGCCTTCTAGAAGGCCGCTAGAAGTCCTGTCGAATCTCCTGGCTGGCATGGACCAGCTCTGTTTAATCTCCCGCGCGATGGTGGCTCGTTGGGCTGACGGCACCGGCGGAACGTTGAAGACTAGGAGACGTTGGACCGGTCCTGCCTAGCCATGAAACGGGCCTGTGTTTACACACGATTATAGCGGCTTGTAGCACGGGCTGGAAGGGCTGTGTATACGCAACTCTCGGAGCAGCCCCGGCCGTCTGCGCTCACTCGTCGAATGGGCGTCTTTAGCGTGAGCACCGGGGTGTCAGACTGCAAGAGTTGGATTCAAAGTTGGACGGATGACATGCCCGCCAATCTCCCTCGACGAGCCTGCTGAGGGAACACCCTGGAGACGGCCCCCGATGGTGCCTCGTGCTGCCCCGGCCGCCCTCCTCAACGTCCTCAACACCCGCCGACTGACTCTGAGCATCGCGATCGGTCCTGGCCGGCGGCGTGCGGTGAAGAATGCCTAAGGCACTAGCTGCAGTCTCCGGGCGAGCGAGGCTGGAATAAGGCCAGGAAAGCGGACGGGCCGCCCGCTGCTGCAGCGCGAGGGTGTGACGGGAAGGGAGTGTACCAAACTCTAGGGGCTTGGTCACACTGCCGACGTGTGAGTGGACGCCGGCTATCTCGCGGGCATCGGCAGGCTGGGGCGCGCAGTCAGCAGCGGCAGGCAAGGTCGCGGCA
The DNA here is from genome assembly GCA_011503125.2 of Botryosphaeria dothidea. Lineage (NCBI taxonomy): Eukaryota > Fungi > Ascomycota > Dothideomycetes > Botryosphaeriales > Botryosphaeriaceae > Botryosphaeria > Botryosphaeria dothidea. The sequence goes on from WWBZ02000011.1 coordinate 754,384, forward strand.
AGAGAGGCAAGGCAGCGCAAGGCAAGGCAAGGCAGCGCAGGCCCGGGCAGGCACGCAGCGCGCGGTGCTGTTGCGGGCGGCAGCACCGGCGCGACGAAGATGGCTCGGAAGGCCTTGGTGATGTCTGCTCGCTCGACCGCGGTGCGGACACTGCGCGACATCCACAACGTCCAGCATCGTGCTGGGGGGCCAGAGCCCTCTGGCGTCTCGGCGAGCCGGGGGCATCGGGCGCTTGGATTCTCTGGTCAGGATGGGCCGAGAGGTGCGCACGGGGGGCCACTCAGTGCTTGGAGCGCTTTGGCGGTCCTGCACTGCTACCTGAAGCGAATGATCAGTCTAGCTTCAAGGCATCGAATGACAGCGCCCGCGGCTTGTTTCGCGTGCATCCCAGTCGCGGGCAGGCCTCCCCCACCCCTCACGCTCGTGAGTCGCATCCCGGCTGAATGAAAGCTTGGGGCGCCGCGATAACCAGAGCGCTGCCCGCGCAGTACATTACGGCTCCGCCAGCCCACGCCGTCCCCTCCCGCTTTTGCACACAGACACAACCATCATCGCTGCTCTTCCTGCTGGCCCGGATCTTGCCCGAGCACAGCCAAACGCCGCGCGTTTCCTCTCCAAATCTCGACAAGCACACGATCCGCATCCAAGCGTGCGCTTGCCCAGCCCGTCCGCCCGTCTAGCTCCATTTCCCGATCGGGCGCGCTTCACCGCTTCTCAGATCTGCAGTCACACCGACTGTACAAGTACTGCCCGCGCTCCACCCATGGCGCACCACCACTCCATGGACTTCACCACCAACAACAACACCAACGTATCACGACTATCTCACGACTCCAAGCCCGCCTCCAATTTCTTTGACGATAACGACTTCGCTAACGACTCACTGCTGGACAACCAAACCACGGTCATGTCCCCCACCACCAGTGCCGCCGGCATCTTCTCGCCGGAGGCCAGTTTTTTCGACAACGACTTTGCTGCGCCCGCATACCTTGACCGGAGCGCCAATGTATCAACGAACCCCTTCTTCCAGGGCAACAACAATAATCCCTACATGCGTCAGTCGCAAGCACAACAGATGCCCGCCATCTACGACCAACAACAACCCGTGTGGCCACCCATGGCTGAAGAGGACTCGCGGACCCCCGCTTCCAACATGTTTGGCCAGGACTACGACTCAAATTACCTCGCCGTCGGCTCCACCGAGCCTAACGCTTTCTCCGGCCTGCCCATGAACGTTCGGCCCGCTTCCGTGTTCCAGCCGACGCCATCCGGCAACCCGCCGTCCCCGCACTCCAACAAGGAGTGGATGGCCATGGCCGCCCAGGAGATGGAGTCGCGCCCCATCAACAAGCGCATGCGCCCGAACACTCCTCCCGCCCGCTCGTTCTCTCCCTTCCCTCGTCGCGATGGCATCCGCAAGAAGAACGCTCGCTTCGAGATCCCCCCGGAGCGCAGCCTGCTCAACATCGACCAACTCATCGCCCAGTCCACCAACGAGGAAGAGATCAAGGAGCTGAAGCAACAAAAGCGTCTCCTCCGCAACAGACAGGCCGCGTACGACCCTCCCTCCCACGTTTGGTCTTTTGGTTCTTGCAGCCGCCTTGTTTTGGTTTCTTGATTTCCCCATGCTAACTTTTCGAATAGTCTTGATTCGCGGCAACGCAAGAAAAAGCACACCGAAGAGCTGGAAGAGGAGAAGAAGCTCTGGACCGAGCGTGTCGTGCAGCTGGAGGAGGAGCTGCAGAGCATGAGACTGCAGTGCGAAGCCGCCATGCATGAGAAGGAGCAGTGGCAGAGGCAGCAGCTTGAGGCCCAACAGATCATCGACACCCTCCAGTGGGAGAAGGAGGAGATGGTGCGCACTCACACTCTCGAGACAGGCGAGCTTCGCAAGAAGGTCTCCATCCTCACCGAGAAGCTTGAGAGCCAGAGCAGCCCTGCCATGGCTGCCGTCCCCAGCTCCACCTTCACCGACTTCGCCAACGACATGGACAACCTCAACATGGGCGGCAACGAATGGGACAGCTACATCTACAACGACTTCTGCATGGAGGAGGCCAATGGCCAACAGCCCCAGCAGCAGCCGATGGAGACGTCGCTCGTCGTTTCTCGCAACAAGAAGGACGCCACCGAGCCCGAGAAGCCCGCCGCCTCTGGCCTTCTCCTCATGCTCCTTCTGTGCGGTGCCTTCGTCGCCAGCAACTCGGGTTCGTCGGCTCCCGCCATCCCTCGCATGCCCGAGGATGTCCGTGCCGCATCGGCCTCGGTGCTCGACAGCATCTTCAAGGATGCTGGTGTCGAGCCGTCGGCCCAGTCTGCGCACAACCTCCTTGTCAACCGCGTCGAGGCTCTCGAGCCTGCTCCCTCCGGCACCGCCTGGCCCAAGTCTACCCTTTCGGGCGCGGAGTTTGCATCCATTTCTCACAGCACCAGCAACTCGCATTTCGACCAGCTGCATACTCAGCTGACTCAGCCTTCGAAGGAACAGGAGGCTGAGCAAGTTTTCTCCATCACGCCCTCGCAGTACAACAGCCTGACGTCTACGGACTTCGGCCGTCGTGACGAGGGCACCCCTCCCGCTACCCCTACTTCGCAGCACCGCCGCAACCTCGCCGAGACGCTCGCTACCATGCGCGAAGAGCGTAAGGGTGAGACTGCGGCCGAGGTGTACACGCGCAGCCTTCTTTGGGACAAGATCCCCACCGAGGTCGTCCGCGAGTTCAAGCGAATGGTTGAGGAGTCCGGTAGCCTTGCTGGCGGCAGCAGCCCCGGCAGTGTGAAGAGCGAGGCAGCCAACGTCTGAGACATGTCTGCCGCTAGTCACCTGCCATGACGATCATTTCAAGTACCCACGACACCACACAACCCACGGCCCGGCGTGTATTCGCTTCCAAGATTGTCATATCATCAACGATTTTCACGGATTTAGCCTGCTTGTTTTTCAGCGATGTCAGCATACAATCGGCTTCAAAGCATCGAGGGCGTCCTTACTGCCCAACGCAGACAGCAGTCACGCACGCGGCAGACATTGCTCTTCCCCTTTGCGGGAATGAGCGCATGGCCACACCGGCCACACGTCGCCAAATGCGGCGAGGTTCGCGATCACGCAATACGCCTCACCGCGAGGCTCAGGGTTGTTGTGGCCCAGTACATTTTCTTGCGTCTACATTTCATTGATTTGGTTTTGATTGATTGTCTTTTCTTATAGCAGAGCGTGGCGAGCGATCATTTCTTTGTCTCTTTTCAGCGAGCATTTCTACGGTCATGTGTGTCTTCATTTCCTTGTTTCCTTTGTGAGGTCTCACGGACATTGGGTTTGGGCTATCAGGCAGAGGGACACAGCGCGGGAGGGACGGGAATGGACAGGACATGTGACACGAACGGAAGGACGATGACGAGTGATGTTGATACGGCGGGCAATTTGGAGGCACTTTCCCACATTTGGCAGCGATATTTTCCTTGATTTCCGCTTTCACTACTCTTCTCGGACTTCGGAGGATGGGTCAGATTGGGAACTGGATTTCCCAGATGGACATCCCGTACAATGGACAAGATGGCGAATAGGCTTTTGCGCTCCCTCGACGGTTCGATTCGATTCTCTTGGCGTGGCGACTATTTTGGGCATGGCTTGGGTGGTTGTCTTTCCTGTATCTAATGCAACGGCCGAGATGGCCTGGCTGGGGGCGCACTCAGACTCTTGCAAATTGGATCTCACGCCGGCTGCCGCCAAAATTTTCTGCTTTGCTGGCAAGCTAGGACACAGCAACCCCGCCGTCATGTCGCCCTTTGCTCACGCACGCACGCAACGCATGCACGCACCTGTCTCGCACATGGGAAAAGACAGCGAAAAGGATCTGCCGCTGGCGCACGGTGACGGGCACTCTCTTGATGGAGCGGAGGGACCCTGATGGGCATGAGCTGTGGCTAGCAACTCCGCAATTGTGCAGAAACTGAGACATTCACCGCCATTATGACCACGGCGGGCGTGGCAGCCAGTGAGGGCGAGGCAGCGCAAGCCCACCAACCGCGAGCTGGCACGGGACGAGCGACGAGGGCAGCGGGCAGGCTAGGGCGGGTACGGGAGGGGGAAGGAAGGCCCGCGACTCGGCGCCGCCTGCCCTTTCTGCGACTGGCATGCCCTCCGCGCACGCGTCTGCCGCTGCACTGCGCTGCCCACACTCGCTGCCTCTGTCTGCCCGCCGTGCCCGTCCGGCTGCTGCCACGGCTGCGCGCTGCAGCCGCAATCACAGACAGCTTCCCCACAGAGATGTACGGCGATGGTGTCACAATGCACTTGCCACCGCGAGCCACTGCCCACTAACCACACACACTGCCACAGCTGGCTGGTGTCGGTCGGATCAAGCCGCTGCTTGCCTGCTTGCCTGCTTGCCTGCCTGCCTGCCTGCCAACCGCCAGCCGCAAGACCCCGGACTGCGGGCCGCCCAGATAGCCAGCCAGATAGGTAGGACGTGCCGCACCGCACCGCCCACGCCCGCCGCCGTACCGCCGCAGCCACTCCAGGTCACGCAAGGCCCTGCCGCGGCTTTCGCGCAAAACAATCCCACGCCTGCCGCCGGGTTAGTCAGTCCGCGACCACCACCAAAGCACATGGCCACCGAGCCCGCATGCACTAAAGAGCACACAGACACGCGCCCATCGTCCAGACAGCTTCACTGATGCTTGCGCGCGCGTGCGCCCGCCCTCACGTCTATTCTCGCCATTACTCGCGAGCTATGGCCTCCCGCACACTGGCCACCGTCTATCAGACGCAAGCTGCTGCCCACTGACCTCTCTGCTGCCCGCCCGCTCGCGACTTGTCTCTCCGGATAGCTATCCGGATAACTAACCGGCTGCTGGAGCAATGGCACTGGGCACCTCACGGACGACGCCCGGGCGAGGCGACCACGCAGACTTGCAGCTGTCTGCAGAGAAAGCACAGAGCCACAAAAGGGCCACAGAGGAGGCGCAGCACCCTGTGAGACTCACTGACCAGCTCGCGCACGCCCATTCGCTGCCGCGCTAAACTCAACACCAAAGGCCGCAAGAGAGGGGCTATACGCATCCTGCATGAAGATAGGCACACCACCGGCCAACCCTCAGACCACCGGAAATGGGTGCTTGCTTGCCTCGGCCCGTCTACATGTCCCTCACTTACTCCATTCTCCACGCATGCCCGTGGCCAGCACCCGTTTGGAGTCTAAGCTTTCCCGTATTGTCGCACGGAATGGTGTAGGTACATGAAGCGCGAACCACAGCTACGACGCCCTATTCGCGAACGAGTTAGATGAAGGAGCATCCATGGCGGGGCTGCCTATTCTCCTTCCAGGCAGAATCGCTTGTGGTTGGTGGCGCCTGCTCCCGCAATAGGGAAATGGCGCCAGACGCGCCAAAGGACGGGATTGGAGGGAATTGCGTGCGTCTGATGGGGCAGAGATTACTATGGGTCCCGCGTGGTTAGAGCCGCAGTGGCAGTTAGAGCCTCCGGAGTGCCAGTACTCATCGACGCAAACACGCTGCACACGAGTAAGTGACTCTCACGGCCGGTCAGCAGCGAACGACGAGCGACGACGACGACGACGATGCGGCACATTTCCGTGGACGATCAGACCCCACCCTCGCACTTACTCGGCGTCATCCCTCAGACCTTTGACCAAGAGCTCAAGCCGCTCCGAGGAGGAGGAGGGGCAGCGTAGAGCACAAGCCTCACAAGCGCAAGAGGCAGAGAGAGCACAGCCAACTGACCCAGCTCATCGGGAAAGCGGACCCTTCAGAGCGCACCAGACACAGCCAGAACAGACCAGACGAGACGAGACGAGGACGATCCAGGCGCCTCTGCAGCGTGGCGTCGCCAGTGCGCTGCGTATGGGCAGTTGGCCCTTCCCGCGCGTCTGGCTGTGCGGTGCGCAACAGCCGCAATAGCCCTCAGCCATCGGCCCGCCAAACTGACTCTCTCACCCCACAGTTTCTGCTTGCCTCCCAGCCACCTGAATTTCTGAGAGCCTCTCGCTCTGTACCCACTGTTGATGAGCAGCGACGAACAGGCCACCATTTGCTATTCCGAGGGACGAGCAAACATACCAATGACTCGCGGCAAACAAGAACGGCCAGCCAAGATCAGTTGACCTTGGCTAGGGCTACCATGCATGCAGGAAACGCACATACGTGAAGACAGATCTACGAACTGGTTACACGAAACCCCGAGCAACCCACTTTCGCTCTGCAGAAGAATCAGCCGCAAGTGGGAACCGGCATGCCCCATCGAGATGTCAACGGACGACAAACACCCGGAGAACAGGGCCAAGAAAGAGCAGGTACGGGTCGTGGAGACCCGGAAGGTGTTCGTTGCGTGTCAGTCAGTTGCGTTGGTCAGCCTTGTTGCGGCTGCCATGTTCCCACCTGCCTTTTCCTTTCTTTCTTTCTTTCCTCCCCACTTTGCGTTATGTGGACTTGATGATGATGAGAGATGTCGTTATCTGACGATCTTACTATTACGCACTGCTGAGCCGCGTCCACCCACTTGCCCAGCTCTCCACCGCCGGCACCGCCGTGATGGCGCGGTTGAAGCGGGGACGCAAGTAGGCAGACGCAAGACAGAATTCAAACGGACACTCGTCATCATCAATCATCAACGCTTGTCATCACGATCACGAAGGTGAAAGCACACGCCATCTCCCAACGTTCAATCTCATCAATCTCTCTTTCAGACCCTCACATGCGCGAACGCGAACACGATGCCCACTCACACGGTGCGGATCCTGCGGCAAAAGTGAGATGGTGAGATATGTGGGTCCCTCCACTTGCTTCCTTCCTCCCCAACAACCTGTCGGCATTTTTTTCTGGTCAAGCCCCAATCATCCTCGGCATTCCTCTTTTCCCTTCTCCATTGTTTCTCTTTCCCCCTTAGGTTTGAGATATGCCGAGTAAGCACATTGCGTTTTCCCAAGGCGTTCATTGTGCCGCCCTATCATCCGCTTCAGTTGCGAGTAAGCTCGCATGGCATGGCAAGGCTCAATTGGCCAACCTCAACGGAAACGAGCGAATTGCTACCTCTCGACGCAACGCACGTGAAATCCGCGGAGATGGACAAGACAGCAGGGGAGAGGTGCCGTATCAGGGGAGGTCAACACTTGATTGACTACTGGGCGCTGAGGAGCGACATCCGGGTGTGTCAGGATGAAGACCAGTTGGGTTCGTCGACGACTCACGTTGCCCGCTGAGCCACATCAGCGCATTGCATGACCTTGTATGTCCCCCGGCCCTGACGGAAGGTCCATGGATCGGATGAGCGACACGTCTGTGGTCTGCGTCTAAACTGACTACTGTTTCGCTTCAGTCACTGATTAGAACTGTGCGCCTTAGTTTGTGCGTGGTGTCTGGATGACCCGATTGCTGTATCCTAACGCTGAAACCGCCCGCCCGATGACCTCGACGACTCTTGAAACCCTGGCCACTCATACCGTGCCTACCGTCCTAACTACAGGCGTACCTTTGCAATACACGCGCCGGACGGACCCCATGCGTTGTGAGAAATGGTCAGGGAGCAAAGAGGAATTCAACACGTGAACGTGAGCCTGACACGACAAGCTCTAAGCGGAACAGAAGGCTGAGCAGTACGAACCGTTATCACCCCATCATCCATACCATGATTCAGCGGCACGCGTCCGGCGGGCAATCCATAGTGGTAAAAAAAGTACTGGCTAGCCATCGCAACCAACCGAGGTGGCCTACCGCGCCGTGTCGCGCGCCGTATCCAGACCGGAACACCTCTGGCCAGTCAACTAGTAGTACCAACTGATAGTCTATCACGTAGGCACTAGTGAAAGGCAAAGCAACCCGAATACCGCGGTCCGGCCCAGCCGCTTTCTTCGGACGTCAGCCAACCAGAAGGAAGAGGCTCTCTCACGTACTTCCCGCGAACGCGCGTGTTGGTTGCACTGCCCCGCCGTCGCCCCCAAATCATGGCTGAGCCAACATCCGCCAGTAGATGCCCATCAAGTCAGTCACACACACATTCAACGTAGACCAATACTCTGCTCTGCCTCGCCATTAACCTTTTTTATTTTCCGATACCTGTGATGCTATCCTTAGACCCTGGAGGGGCGACGCAAATCCATCCCCCCCTTTCCCCTATTCCCCTATTGGCTTATTTTTATTTCCGGTCAGATACTATATGCTCACGCGGCACAGAGAATTGCAAATGCGTTAGACACAAGCCGGGCGACGGGAGACGTGGCTGTGGCTGGTTGACTCTAGGCACCCTCTCTCTCGTCCATCATCATCTGATGGGAGAGAGCCAGCCAGCCAACCGGCCAGCCGGCCAGCCAACTAACCCAGCCGTCGCCGGCCGGCCGTCCGCGCGCCGCAAGTTCACCGCTCGCGCCGCCGGGAGAGAGGGCAAAGAAAGAAAAAGCGAAGACAAGGGACGGAGGAAAGGAAAAAAAAACGTAGGCCAGCCAAAAGAGGGAGGCTGACATGGCCACGTCCATAGATAAGAGGCCAAAAATGGAAAACAATTAACAAAGAAATCACAATACGCCGACCATGATATTTCCCACCCATATGAATGAACCAACCAAACCCTACACACACAAGCCCTCTCTCTTCCTTCCCTTACCTCAACCCCTCCCCTTTCCCGACTAACCCCGTCCGGACCCCTACTATCATCGTCATCATGACTTCGGGTTGTACTTTTCCTTCCAGATCCTGTAACAAGAGCACCACGTGTTAGCCTGTCCGTCCACGACATCAATGAACAAGATAAGATCAAAAAGAGTAACGGCGACGAATGGGTGTGCTCGAAGAGGTCATCCCGTCCCCCCTTGCCACAATCCCGGCCCCTCCCTCCCTGTCCAAACACCCCAATATCACACACGTACACAGACAGCGCATAAACTGCCTCATTCCCCATCCCGGAAGAGGGTAAGAGAACTAGGAGAGAAACGCGAGCGTGGTGCTCTCTCGTGTGTATGTGTGTGATAGTAAACGTCACGCATGAACTAGTTCGCTTCTCGCCCCCTGGCGGTACAAAGAAGCCGCCAGAGGGAGAGGAAAAAAAAGCAAAAAAAAAAAAACATGCGCACGCGTTGGGGTGATGAGGCGGGGGAGGCGGGTAAATCAAAAAAGCAAAGAGAGAGAAGAAATTTTTTCGAACGTCAGGGAGGGAGATCAGACGAGAAAAGGGAAGGAGAAAGAGGAACGAGAGGGCGGAGAAGAAGGAAAAACGGGATGCCCTCTCTCTCGTGCTCTTCGCTGCATGCGCCTCATGGAAGTGTTTTCCTGTGCCCTTCTTCTGCCCATGTGCCGTGTGCCTTAGCCGCGATGCAGAGAGAGCTTCTCGGTTTATTTCGGCATGAAGGGAAACCAAGAGAGAGGAGAGAGAGGGAGATCGATCACCGGCTTCTACCATCATCGCCAGATCGATTCCCCCTCTCTCACGCTCTCCTCTTCTGATTTTTTCTTTCCCCTCCCACCGGGCGGGAGAAAAACTACGATTACGGCGATGAAAGCGCGAGGGGGCCGGGCACACAACCGAGGGCCCATGGACGAACAATGCCCGTCATCGCGCGATCCGGTCCGGTGGTCTGGTTGCGAAGAAAAAAATTTGGGAAAAGGGAAAAAAAGAAAAGCGTAATGCGGGCGGGCGGGCGGGCGGGCAGAGGCGCGCTGCGAGCGTAGTGTGTGTGTGTGTGCGCCGGGGGGAAACGATTCCGGCTGCATCGCTCAAACCACAGATGCGGTGCCACGTGTAATGCTTGCGGCACGGGTGGGTGGGTGTGATCTCTTTTCTTGCTAAGAGAGAATAGCTGATTTGCGGCGTGTGCAAGGGTTCTCTGTGTGTGGCTGCATGCAGCATGGCTCGGATTCGGAGGGGGGGCGCGCGTGGTAGGTAGGAGCAGTGGTGCATGGCGCCGGCTGGTGGTTTGCTGCTGTGCGTGTGCGTGGGTGGGGGCCGAGCCGTGCCTCTTCTCCGGCGCTTTTCGTTCCCTTTCCCATCTCCTCGGCGCTAAGCGAGAAGGAGACGCGGGCAAGGGAAAAAAAATATTCGGCGTCCGATGCGGCGGTGCTGTGTACGTATGCTCCAATGGGCGTTCGGTTTTCGATGGGGACTCCCTCTCCCTCCCTGCCCCCAGCGGAGGCCGGAGGAAGCGGTGATAGCCAATGCTTGCCAGCACCACCACCAGCCTTGACACGCGCTAGCCCGCTTTCCGTCGCGGCGCGGTCCCGTTCGGGTGTGCCCGTGACGAAGCCACAGATGGGCTCCACGCGCAACCCCGGCTGTCGGCTGCTCTTGCGACTTGACGCTGACTCTCTTTGTCTTTCCCTCGAGCTGTGCGCCGCCGTCACCGCCGCCGTCGCCGCCCGCGCGCCCCAAGCTCCATCCTCTCCTCGCTCTCGCGAAGCGCGGGATGAACGGGGACAGGGTCCGCAAAGGTGGATTTCGATGACGCAGCCCCGATCGTCTGTGGGCGTGTGGGTGTGTGGGCTGGCGTTCGCCGATGGATGATGGCGTGGAACTCGCTTCCCGCGTCCGTCTTGGTCGTCGTTCGTGCTCATGGTCATCTGCCGGTAACGTGATGGTACCGCTGACACAGCCTTCGCCGTATCGAGCCTCTTACGACGCGCGGCAGCCCTCTCTCTATCTCTCTCTTCCACCTCTTTCGGGGGGGATGGCAGGGCAAGGCCCATTGGGACGGGAAAACCGAGAACGTGAAACCAAAGAGGCGTTGCGCGTGGGAGAGAATGAAACAGGAAAAGCCGTGCTTACCAGGTGTTGCCAATCGTCTTGTTTCCCTTCTCCTCCGCCAACCGAAGGAATTGTGCGGCTTTGAACTGCAAGTAGGAACGAATCCAGTCAGCCCCCCCCCCGCTTCTACCATCGGTGCCCAACAAGTGAGGCTGTCGGAGAGATATGCTGGTGCATGATGCAAGAGAGATGTGGCTTGCGCAAGACATAAATTTTTTCCTCCCACATCCCCTGTGTTGCCAAAAATGGTGCCTCGTGGATGGATGACTCACCTTATCCTTTTTGCACCCAAAGCCTTCGACGTAGCACCATGCCGCCTCGTTCATTGCGTCAGTGTCGCCCAAGTTGGCGGCCGTCTCGTAGTATTGCCTGGCTGCCGACGGATCCTTCTTGACGCCCCAGCCCCGCCGGAAACTATTGGCAAGCTCAAACATAGCCAGAACGAGCTCGCCCTTTGCCGCACCGCCCTTTTTCATGCCTGCCTGCAGCGCCAGAGACTCGATCTCGGCGCTGTTCGATGCTGCGTACGAGAGATATGTGACCGCCAGCTCAGGATTGGGCGTGCAGCCCCAGCCGTGTCTGCCTCACACGATCAGCAAGGCTGCCCATATCCATCACAGTGTGATCTTTTTTGCATGAAAGCTGAGAGGCGTGGGAGTTGTGACACTCACCGCAAGGCGAGACCGTATAGCACCTGGCTCAGCGCATTGTTGGTCCCATTGGGATTTGCCAGCCGTCCAAATATCTCTGTCGATCTCTCCAGGTCTTTACATTGCAGGGCGGTGCCGTCAGCATATGCCCGTTGCCGCATGGGAACGGATTCTAGACTCACCGCCAGCCTCGTGAAGTCTGATTGCTTCCTGGATATTTTCCTACAATGGCAAGCAGCCTAGCCTCAGCGCATGCTCTTCCAGTTCTCGGTTGTCTTCCTCCCCGCAGTAGCAGCAGTATCACACCACCACATATAGAGAAGAGAAAAAAAAAACCTACATCCTTCCCCGGATCGCTCACGGCCGGGCTGGGACTCCTACGCGGGACATCGAGCCCCGAATCGCCCAAGTTCCCCGACTTGCTGATCAGCGTGCCCTTGGCTAGTATGGTCGCCCGCTTCTCCCACTGCGCCTCGTGCTCGGCGCTGCGCGCGACGCCCTCGTCGACGTCGGGCAGGTCGGACGGCAGGTTGACCAGGCTCGAGGCTGAGCGCGAGCGGCCGCCGCCGAAGTGCAGGCGCTCCGAGAGGCGCTTGTCGCTGCTGCCGGGGCGCGACGACGAGTTGCCGGCGCTGCTCAGCGAGCGGCCGAAGATGCTCTTGCGGTTCTCGTTCTTCTTCGCCGAGGCGGGGGCGGCGTCGGGGGACAGGAAGGCGCTGCCGCTGGTGACGGGCCGCTGCTGCTCGCCGGGGAAGGCGGGCGGGGCGATGACCTCTTGGGTGGTGGTGGTTGTGCGCACGAAGGTGAACTCAGGGGTGGTGGTGGTGGTGGTCGAGGGCGCATTCGCGTCAGAGCTCGTGCGCGCGTTGGCGGCAGCGGCGTCGTTCTTGATCTTTTCCTTCTTCTTGAGCAGGTCCTTCAGCATCATGGTTGCGGCAAGCGTGCGTGTGAATCTCTTTCCTCTTTCTCGGTGTCAATCTTCACTCTCGAAGGGAAAAATTGAAGGAGCGGGACAAGGGTTCTCAGGAAATAAAAAGGCCGGCCAGGCTGGCAAAAGGAGCGCAGCTCGTGGATGATCGTGTTTAGCAGAAATAAAGCCGCGACCCAGCTTTCATCCGACGCGGCGATTGACCTTGTCGCGCTTGTTCGTGCGGAAAAGGAGTCGCGCTGGACGCATGGGAGCTGGAGCTGTGCAGGGCGCACAGCGTTCACCGTCTGTGGTCAGCGGGAGGGGCTCAGCGCGCTCAGCCGCGTGCGGGTTGGTGGGTGCCTGCTGAATCGCGAGGCCCCGGTCTGCTCGGCTTGGCTAATTACCACGCCGGCAATGCACAAAGCGAGCGCTCGCTGATCGCCCGCTCGCCACCGCGATTGAGAGAAAACGTCGCGGCGAGAGCCTGCGAGGCCCGCAACACCGGCCTTCTGTCGCGGGTGATCGACCTTCCCCGCACTGGTGATCGACCGACCGGCGCGGTGCGGAGATCGAGTTTCCCTTCTGGTTTGGCATGCGCACTCGCTTCCGGCGATTCAGTTAAGCTCAGCGGCATAGACTCCCTTGCGGAGGAGGCTTGACGCCCTTCATCAGTGTGGAGAAGCCTGATTTTCCCAAGACCTTTTTCATTTCTTTCAATCTGAGAGCTATTGTACACCAATGTCCCTGTGGGCCAGCAATGGGCTCCATGGCTCTTCCGTGAAAACTCCAAGCAATGCGGCACCATCGCTCATGCAATGCCTGTGAGAAGGCTCCATCGAATGGGGCTGTCGGTGGCCCTGAGGGCTGCACTACGGCATTGGCAATTTATCTCCTCCCTTTGTGCTGCGGCCGCCAGGGGCCAGCAGCCACATCAATCGGCGTTTACCTGTCGTCGTCAAGAAGACTTACACTTGCAGATCAGAAGCTCACGAAGTCCTGCTGCTGCGACAGCTCACGGCCGTTGTCGTCAGCGCTCTGCATGACCAGATCTTCCCCAATCTCGTCTTCCGAATCGATGTCGTCGCTGTCGATCTCGTCGTGCTCATCGTCACTTGACAAATCTGGCGATCCCAACTCAGCGCTGCCCGTTTGAGCAGCCGCCGCCTTGCGGATCTGCCCAGCCCGGTCAACGTGCGGCAGTCGGCACTTCGGATTGCGGCATACTGCATGGTTAGCATAGTCAGGGCACTCAAACACATGGCGCTCGGTGCAGTCAGATCCCTTCTCGCAGTAGCCGAGAGTTCCGAAAGCATGGCAAACAGGTCCAGACGGGTTGACCCTGATGTGTGCATAGCGGCACTTGTCGTTGGTGCAGTTGCCGCGCAGAAAATGCACGCATGCAGGGACGCGGTTGGGCGTCGGCTCGTGCGACAGGTCACAACCCTCACCCAGAGCGCAATTGCCTCTCAGCAAATGGTCTTTGCAGATGGCAACCTTGTTCGGATCATGCACGTAGCGGCATTGAGGTCCTTTGACGCACGTTCCTGGTGTTCGCGTTAGTGTGGCTTCTGGGTATACGAACCGGATCACACGGCGCGAGCCGTCGCTTTTAGTCATTATGTGGGAGGGAAAAGGCCAACCAGTCGTAGTGAACCTCGGGCAAGGCTCGTCAATCTTCTTAACAGGCTTGTTCCTGTGTTGATGTTAGTCTGCCCATACACCCCAAACACCCCGCAAACATACTGCTTAGTCTTGATGAGTCCAGAGCGGTAGAGATTGCCATTCTTGCTTCTCAAGAACGTAACCCCACCGACTTTGGCTTGCTTGGGAGTGGCCCTAGCTGTGTTCGGGTCGTCTTCTGCATTTTAGTACACCCATTCTGATGTCTTTTCCCGGTGTCCATCCACGTACTGGAGATCCTGATGAGCTTGCTACCACCGTCTGCCACGCGGAAGCGGATATTATCGATTTCGATCTCGTACGACTGCGGTGTCGTGGGGGTTTGAATTCCGGTAGGTGTTTGGCCGTGAGCCTGTATGGCGTGAAAGTGTTTGTTGAGTTTTGCCTTCTCTTTCATACTCTTCTGCTGGCGGCGCTGTTCGGTGCTCTGCTCAATAGCTTTGGCCCGCTGCTGCGCAACCTGGTCGTAAATGGCTGGGTTGATCAGCTGCATATGCCTATCATGCTTGACGACCCATCCAGGCCTTTCATTGGCCTGCGGAGAAGTTGCGGGGCTGCCATTGGCCGTAGATTCGTTGCTCTGGGAAGCGCTCGCTGCGGGACTTGCTCGGTTGTTGTTCAGGACCAGCGTGCGATTGAAGACCTTGCCTCCACGGCCGCGAGGAGAGCCGTACGGAGTTCCGCGGTATGGCGCCCAGCCGCCACGTCCGCGACCACGACCTTGTCCGACATCAGCCATTTTTCCCTGGAAGCAGCCGCCTTCCGGTCTCATATTTTTACCATAGCTAGGGGCCGGCTGATAACTCTCGTTCTTTTGTTGCTGCTGCTGCTGCTGCTTGTGGACGTTGATGCGACCTGTGGCGAAAGTGCTTTGTTAGGAAGTGGGCGGCGGTCAAGCCTGGCGCTTTGCGGCTTACCAGCCAATGCCGCAATCTTTGCCTGCAACTCGCTGTCTTCAGACATTTTGCGGCGCTTCGACTTCGCCTGGACCAGTAGGAGCGTTCAAATGGAAGCAACTCAGACTCGGAGAGGTGTATTCGGGGTGTTGGTGGTTGTGCGACGGGAGGGAAGGAAATGGAAGACCAAAGTTTGGGCGCTGCGCGACGAAGTGAAGTCGATGTAATTATGCACGTGATCGTCTCAGCCCTATGCATGACTCGCGCTTCCAATACCCCGGAGTTTTTCCACTTTAAGCTTATGTTTCTTTCATGCAGCGGGTACCCAGGACGGTCTGAGCGTGCTTGAGATTCTCCGCCCTATTTTCCCCTTTGCATATCTGTTCTTCTGGGCAGATATTATGATCTTCATTGCCTATGAGCAATTTGGACTCTTGAAACCTTTGTAGACGAGCGAGCCTTGGCAATACAAAACCAGGGAGGAGCGTTGAGGATGAACCGCGGCAATTGCGGCAAGTCATGCTATTTAATCTCTTCGGTTTCGCTGGAGCGTCTAACACGTCTCCAGAACCTTGGCCATGAGGCCCCCGAGTGGCCCTAATTCTGAATCCTCCGCCGTGAAGATTCTCTTGGGAATCTCATACTCAACCACCGGTGTCTTCTTAATCTCCTTCCCAAACTCTGCCTCAATCAACTGCCAAAGTGTCAGCATGCGCCCAAGCCTGGAATCAACTTTGGACGGCAACTTACCCCATTGTATGAATGGTCCAAGAAATCCTCAAGGTTGTATGATCTCTTGGTGAATTGTTCGGATATGATTTTGGCAAGGGTAGCCACGTTGGGGTGGTAGTGAGATTGCAATGTTTCGAGCTCCCAGAGACTGCTCTCGATGGCATTTGTCTCCATCGGGTCTGTCTCTTCCATACTGAACGGATCATCCATCCCCTCATCTTCAAGCTTCTTCCGCATTTCGGGGTCTCGTATTACCCTATGGATCATGAAGGTACATGCAGGGTGTTTCATGAGCATGTTATATATCCAGGGAACAACAACGACAATGCCTGCTGGTGGTCCGTGTAGTGCGAGCCGCGAAAGACGCTTGATGAAGCTTGCCACAAGCGCGGCTGGCAAGTGTGTGGAGGACATGAATTCGTCCAAGAGACGGAAGAAGCGCGACCTGTGTTTCGAGTGCAGAATACCGTCGTCGAGGAGGGAGTATAGTTTGGTGTAGAAAGAGGGGTAGTCCAGGTTCTTCTCCTTAATCAAGTAGAAAAGACCAGAAAGGGCTAGCAGTGAGGTAGCACCGCCAACGTTGTAAGAATCAGTGAGGAAATCCATGAGCATCTCGACTTTTGAGAACCACGGCGTGACCTTATAGGTCAAAACGCTCAAGACACTTTTCCTCTGATCCTTGTTCAGGCCTGACCGGAAGAGAGCAAGCCAAGCATCCTGGCCTTTCCTCTTGTGTGCAGACAGCGAGTAGAGCTGATGCTTGTTCTCAGGTTCCGGTCCGTAGAAGCTCTCGAGGTCATCTTTGGATTCTGGAAGGCCTTCCAAATTCAGAAGGATGGACAGACTACTAGCAGCGATGATTTCTTGTTCCTTAGGATCTGTTGACTCTTTCAAAGAGGAACTAAATCTGTTAGTAAACATTCTCAGGTGCTATTTGAGGTGACTTACGCGACAGCATTCAAGGCATAGAACCTGACGTCGTCGTACTCCTCGATGAACTTCTCCACGAACTCATCGCGAGAGTTTTCAGTGTCTGAGGATGCCAATAAATCGTGCACGAGCTGAAAGAACAAGCCATGTCTCCATGCATCCTCTCCGGAGCCTTTTTGCGCAGCAATCTCTTCCTTTGCGAGGCGCATGGCCAAAGTGAGAGCGGTACTTTGCAAAACCGGCTTACCACTTGTCAGAAGCTGGAGTAGGACCTCCGTATACTCCTTGTATCTCTCCTTCAGCCACTGAATGATCATGATCTCTGAATCCGGGAGTCCTTTGCTCTTCTTCATGCTCCCAGCAGCGTGAAGCCTGCAGAACACGCGACAAAGCGCCACGATTGCGAGTGTTGCCGACTCTTCTGCGTCATCGTCTTTCGCCAGTTTAACCAACTCGGTAATGTTATTATAGTGGCGCCGCGATTCGGTGATTTGGCTCTCCAGGAGCAGGATTCGCGATTGTTCGTCGCCATCGGTGGGCGCAGCTTTGAGAGAGGATTTGGATTTGGAGCGCTTCCCGGCGACGCCCTTCTCGGCAATCCGCTTTCTCTTGTGACCGGCAAGGGCTTCGGGTGCCATGAGGGACATTTCAAAGGGTGCGACGTGCGTGCGAAGCTGTTGTTCGTGCAGGCGGTCGCACGTCAAAAAAGTTACCAGGGCTCTCTCTGTCTCCGGCGCTCGGACGCTAGCGCCGGCGCCGATGCCAAGCCCATCCTCAGGTTCTTGCAACTCGACTTCCGAGCTCCTCACCTAACGTCAAGCCGTCAATTACCTCTCCGCTCCCATCCCCAATAATGGCTTCGCGTCTCGCCAGGAGCGCCGTCGGTATGCCGCTGCCCGAGCGATGAGCTGCCGAAGCGATTGGCGCCAGAACTGACCGCGTACAGGCGCTGCCCGCCTCCGCCCAACCGTCCCCGTCCGCGCCCTTCCCGCCTTCGCCCAGGCCCGTGCTGCATCCAATGTGCCGACTGAGGACCCCAAGAAGAAGGCCCAGTCCATCCTGGACTCGCTGCCCGGCAACAGCCTCGTCTCCAAGGCTGCCATCCTCTCGGCCGGTGCCGGTCTGTCCGCCGCCGCTATCAGCAACGAGCTCTACGTTATCAACGAGGAATCCATCGTCATGCTGTCGCTCCTGACCGTCTTCTTCGCCGTCGGCAAGTACGGTGGCCCCATGTACAGGGAATGGGCCGAGGGCCAGAACACCAAGGTCAAGAACATCCTCAACTCGGCGCGCCAGGAGCACACCGAGGCTGTGCAGAAGCGTATTGAGAATGTCAAGGACCTGAGCGGCGTCATTGACATCACCAAGTCGCTCTTCGAGGTTTCGAAGGTATGAGTCCAACACCAGTGCTTTGTTGCGCGTGGTCGCGCCTTGGATCTTTCCGCTGGGCCGAGGAGCCTGACAGTGGTGCAGGAAACCGCCAAGCTCGAGGCCCAGGCCTACGAGCTGGAGCAGAAGACCGCCCTCGCTCACGAGGCCAAGACCGTTCTGGACTCCTGGGTCCGCTACGAAGGCCAGGTCAAGCAGAGGCAGCAGAAGGAGCTCGCCGACTCCGTCATCGCCAAGATCGAGAAGGAGCTCGAGAACCCCAAGACTCTCAAGCAGATCTTGGACCAGAGCGTCGCTGACGTTGAGAGTAAGTTGCTGCACGAGAGTGAGACATGTGGCGCACGAATGCTAATACTCGACAGGGATCGTTTCTCAGAAGGCGTAGAAAAACAACCCCATCACTAGAATGGTCACCTAACAACTACCCGCCTGTTATATAGATCCGTGTGCAATACTAGTCATCGAACCCCGAGATATCCATCGTGACTATTTGAATTACTAAAAAATACCGTCTACCGAAGGGTGACCTGATTTGACGAAACACCGTGCTGATGAGGAAGCCCAGACTCCTTGAAACATCGCCACATTTTTCTCTAACCTCCAACGTCCAGCGCTGTAAAGAAGATATCCAAAACGCCAGGCTCATCGATTTGCCCAGCCTCAGCCAATCACTCTTTCGGCGAACGCCCGTTTCTATACTGCCATAAACGACTGAAGTCCTTGACTTTCGGGTGCTTTGGCAGGTGACGCGAGCTCATTGCTGACGAATGGCGCCGGACGACAGGAAGGACAGGACTATTCACATCGTCAACAATAGCCCTCTCTTCAGATGCATCAGAATCGGAATCGGAATCGCCGCTGAGGAGATCGCACAGGCTGTCTGCTAGGCCCTCTCTGTCAAAGTCATCGCCACCTTCTAAATCGATCTCGGTCTCCATGAACTCGCTCCTGTCGAGCGCCCGATTATCCGGACCCAGCGGGAACATGTAGTTGAGATAGTGCTGGTTGAGCAGGTGACCGGTACCCTTGCGCGTGAAGATGCGTCCCATGAAGCGGTTGGGCACGTGGGTGAAGTGCAGCACCCCCCACCTCGCGACCATGTCTTCGTCGTTGGCGTAGTGCTCGATGTAGCGGATGGCTTTCTCAGAGGTGCCAGAACCATCTCTGCTCTGCTCGTCCTCTTTCGCGTCCGCCATGGACTTGTGCGGGTTGTTGAAGTGGTTGGCGGCGTTCCCGAACGTGTAGACCTCGAGCTTGCGCAGGGTGTCCTCGGGCAGCTCGGCCAGCAGCCAGTCGATCATCAGGCTGCCCTGGATGCCGCCCTGGCTGTGCAGGATGAGGACGACCTTCTTGCGGTGCTCGTTGGTCAGCGCTTCTTTCACGAGCGCGTAGGCGTCGCGGATGTCCTGGGTGGAATAGTTGAGGTTGCGCTCGATCATGCACTGCACCAGGTCGAAGATCAGGCCGTTGGTCTTGTTGTGGATGCCCGTGATCGGTCGGCCGAATATCCTGGCCAGCCTGTCCAGGTTCGCTTGCAGCCAGTACCTCCTGAAGATACACTGTTTTAGCATTTCTTGTGTGACGTTTTTGCCAGATTTCAAAAAACATGGAATGTGTTTGTGAATGCATGGGTGACTTACCCGACCGCAACACCGTTGACGAAGACCCAGTGCTCGTCTGGATGCTCGAGCTCGGAAGCGATGTCCGGATGCGAATGCACCTCGTGCTTCCTGCCGTTCACGATCATCCAGATGGGCACGCAGAGAAGGATCGCGAGGCCGGCGTAAATGAGGAACCACCCGACCGGCAGGACCAGGCAAAAGGGCAGCGAAAGAATGAACAGGACTTGGTAGATTGTAAGGGTGATTTGCCAGCTGAGTTGGATGCCATTTCCAAGAGATGGGTAGATCTCGTCCCCGCTTCGTTTCGCCCACGGTAAGAACAGAAAGGGTAGGAGGTAGATCAGCGAGAAGAGCAGCTTGAGGTCGCTCCAGATCAGCTGCACCGGGTCCGAAGTGTAGGGTAGCGGTCCGGAGCCCTTGGAATGAGGGTTGCCGATTTGCGAGGGTAGAAGCTTGACGGTTGCGGTGCGCAGCATCTTCAGCTTGATCGCGGAGACGCCATTGGTTTTTGGCGAAGGGCTTTCGCCCTGCTTCCGGCTCCAGAACATGCGGCGGCGACGGGGATCGTGAGCGGAAGACAAAGCGAAAAAGATAGGAAGAAGTCCGTTTCAAATAGCAATAAGATAGGGGATGCGGATGGGGTAGGTTCGTGTTCGATCTGGTTTGTTTGATAGACGATAAGACGTGTTTTGGGCCTGAGCTGCAGCAAGGCAAGCACGCAACGGACCACCTGGGAGATTTTATATGGAAAAGGCGAAGCGCTTCAACGGCGACTCTCTCGTGTTGCACAAACTCCACAGCCTCAGAATCTGCCTGCGCAACATCAGCCCGGAGAAGGCAGCGTAGGAGTAATACGTTAGCCAGGCGCCGGGGCTCAAGGCTGGGCAGGTGAGAGCGTCAGCAGGGCTCCTGTGCCGGCACCCATGGCGATCGCTGGTCGCTAGGTAGCCCAGGGCTGGTCACTGGAATTGCCCGATCGAGGTCTAGTGGCGCTCCCCCGTGTGCCCTCTTTTTGGGCCGTGGTGGTGGCTTTGGCGCATGACTGCGCCCGCAAACTGCACCCCAGATTTCGGTTGATCTTGCGATTTGCACGACCCGTTTGACATCATGTTTTTCGGGCTGTGTTGGAGTGTTGTTGGGGGCGAGAGGGTAATGTGCCCAAAAATACACCACGAGCGCCCGGGCCCCTTGGCATTGCAGGCAAGCCCTTGTCCGTGCCGTCGCTACCGTCCATCTCCCGCTCAGCCATCCTGCACTACCGCGCGAAAATCTCAGCCTCTATTTCAGCTCTCAAGCCCTTTCCCTCAAACGGCTTCAAATGACTTTTTCACATGCAAATTGCTAGAGGCCATGCAGATGCTGACTCTAGAGCGCGCAAACTTAAACCTCCAAGCTCGTATCTTCGCAACGTGAGCATGGTGCGAGGAAGCTTACTCGTTGCTGACAGTGCTTAAACTCTAGCTTTGTGTAACTACTACTGCTGAGGCACGCAGCTGCTTGCATGTAGCCCTCGAGTGCCTTCAAGGCAGCTACGGCGCCTTTCTGCCTGGTGACTCTGTCCGCGAAGTGTTGCAACAAAAAAAAAATGCACGCAAAATCGGAGCATCTACTGAGATGCATTTAAGAAATTCTGAGTCGAGAAGAATTTAGCTTCTCCTTTTCTATTCTGACAATGCAATAGACAAGCAACGTCATCAACATATGTTCCAAGTAAGACTCGAATACGCACATCGCATATAACCATCTTCGCTGCCTTTCATGTGAAAACATCCAACCATCTATCAGCCAGCCTCAGAAGGCTCTATCCTTGCATTCTACAGTCTTGGCCTCACACCGATACCGTTCTCGAACATCTTCTCCATTGTGGCTTTCCAGACCAACGCGCTCTCTTCGTCAATGGCGTTACCGTCGTATGAGACGCTGAACCGCAGACCATCCTCCGTGCCCCAGCAAGCCACTAGGAATTCGGTATCACGGGCTCTTACGCCAGTTCGGTCAAATGCGTAAAGATCCGCAGCGAGACCGGTCTGATTCACCGCATCTTCGTTGAGGCTGTACTTTCCTGGCGCCAAAAAGCTCTTGATTGAGCCAACCGAACTGATGCCACATGTTGCAGGTCTCCACTTGAAGTTGGCAGGGTAGGCACCTTGAGGGTTGATGCCTGTCTTGAGATGGTCTGGCTTCATAGCTTCGGCTCTCTCGACCGAAAGGAGGTAGCTCGACGCAACGATCCGAGCCGGATCTGTGGGATCGAAGCTTCCTGTCATCTTCTCACTCCGAAGTTTCTTCTGGTACTTGCGCAGTTGCCTATGCGCTTGGCGTACCAACAGCTTAAATCTTCCCTCAACAGGTAAATCAGATGGCAAGAATGGTAGCCATATGCCGTCACTGAACGTGAGCATACACGAATCTGGCGGGCCATTGTAACCAAAGAACGGGCGAGGATTGATGGGGAATGACCCGATATATGGCAAGCGGTCCGATAGAAGCGTGTGCGGATCCCTAGCTTCCTCAATCTCCATCATCGCCATTCCCACGAGAGCGAAGCAAGCAGCACCGACAGAGGCACCAACTGATTTTGCCAGACGTTCTAACCGGGCTGTTGCCTCTTTGGAAAGCTCAGCTCTTACGTTGAAGCTATTCATGGGTGGCTTGTTGCTTTCTGAGTAATCCAGAACCTTGGAGTATTTTGGCGATATGGACATGGCTTCGTCTCTCCGGTCCTTCCGCTTCAACGGATTGGTGAAGCCTGCTGGCGGCGGTATCCGTACATGACGGAGAATTCTCATGACAGCCCAGAACCATCTTCGTCTCGCCACGCTGCCTTGAACAAGAGGATACAGGTCCTCTTGCGATCGCGGCAGACGGTTCCATAGACGATCTGGTGAGCGTTCCGATTTGATGCCTTTCAAAAGTTCTTGCTCTGACGAGTTCACGAGCTGAAGAAAGTGCGGTTCCCAGTTGTAAAGGACTACAAGGCCGTCGCAGATTTCGTGGGCACAGATCAGGGTCATGGTCAATTTGATAGTGCCACCTGGGAGAGGGCTCACTGGGTGGATGAAAAGTTTTGAGAGAGACTTGTCTGGGTTGATTATCCTTCCCGTGTTGTTGATATGCTTGTACCAGTCGTCCAGGTCGACCTTGTCGTAGTGATCCTCAAGAAAAATCAGCGTGCCTGACGCATTCCTTAGGACCTCAGCGTCGTCCTCAGGCAAATCCAGTATGAATCGTCTGTGGTCCGTGGTGGGATCCCGATGGACAGTCGACATGAGCAGAATGTGGTGGAGACGAAGATTGGTCCAGGCGAGGAGGACCCTTTTCCGGAGCTGCTCGACAGTCAAGTTGCTTCGGACTTCAAGCGAGACGATGGTGTTGACATCTGCTCTGCCTCCAAAGTAAACTCCATCGTTGTCGAAGGATGTTTCAACGAGCCCGAGTGGTCTTTGGTAGACATCTCTGCCAGCATGCTGGCCTCGGCGCCAGGCATGATAGTCGTTGGCGTAGCGACCAAGCCAGTGGCTCTGGGGACTCTCTTGTTGCATAGCTGGCATTGTATGATATTCGTAGCCAGATGC
Organism: Botryosphaeria dothidea; assembly: GCA_011503125.2. Taxonomy (NCBI): domain Eukaryota; kingdom Fungi; phylum Ascomycota; class Dothideomycetes; order Botryosphaeriales; family Botryosphaeriaceae; genus Botryosphaeria; species Botryosphaeria dothidea. The sequence continues at coordinate 777,512 of WWBZ02000011.1, forward strand.
GGCAAGTGCACGTGCAATGGATATATCTGTTCAGTGCAGTGAGTGTTGCGAGCAAAAAGAAAAGAAAATCTCTCGCCTTGCGCCTTGGCCGCCGATGCCTCAAAATGTGCTAAGAGCGCACTTCTCAGCAGTCAGGCACAAATTGACGGGGCAAGGAAGGCGCAGTGTCTGGTAGTGGCTCGATGTTAGAGAGTGTCTGAAACTTCGAACAGCGGGACTGAGGCGACGATATCCGCAGACTGAGATGTCACAGGGCGCGCGGCCCATCTGCACAGGCCTCGGGCGACAAGACGGGTGGCACTGGCCGCCCCGCCGAACGCTTTCTTCCAATCGAGCCCCTGCATGGTGGCTCGCTGCCGGCTGGATAAATGGCGCCGGCGCCACACGAGAGGACGCGCGGAGGGCGCGCCATGGAGGCCGCGAAATGGCAGTAGAGTCGCAGTGGAGCTCTTGAACGAATGGCCGCGAGAATAAGTTTGAATTGAGTTTCGTGTCACGCCTGCAACCGGAGCCGTCTCTTGTCTCTGGGAGGCCCGTGCGCGCACCCCCGGCGACGTCAGCCAGCTGCAGCCTGAGGCTGAAGGGCGAAAGCGAATGCGCGCTAGGCTGCGGCTGCTGCCATCCATCAAGCTCACAGCTCCAGACGCCTCCTGCTCCGAACCAACACCTTTCCTCAAGCTCCTCATCCGTCCGACTCCTCCCCTCATGCCATCATGATAATCTCGAAAGCCGTGTGGCTCAGCGCGCTGCTGGCTATCGGCGCCGCCGCCAAGTCCGATGACCCGGTCATCAAGAAGCAGAAGTTCGAAACACCGCCAACTGGCCTCTTCTTCTTTGACGACACCGAGACCGCCCTCACAATCGAGTATGGCAACAGCAAAGTGTGGCGGACGATCGACGCCGGCCTGCAATGGGAGCACATCAAGCAGCCGCTTGGAGAGGACCAGGTTGCCGCCATCCTCCACCACCCCTACAATAATAAGGTCGCCGTGGCATTAGGCAAGAAACGAAAGCACTGGTACACAAAAGACCAGGGAGAGACATGGCGCGCCTTCGAGACCGACGCCGAGGCTGCTATGCATTCGCCCATCAGCTGGCACACCGACGACCCTGAAAGGGTCCTCTTCCATGGCGCGGACCGATGCGATTGGTTTGGAGGCTGCGTCGGAAAGGTGCGCATGTCTTCTCTTCCATTCGCGCCGTCTACTTACAATTTCGCAGACATGGTATACCACTAATGGCTTCGAGCACTTCAAGCCGCTCATCGATTCGCGCAAAACCTGTATGTGGGCACGCAGCACCGACACTTTCACCACTGGCGACTCGACAACCGACAAAAACCGTATCCTCTGCGTGACTGAAGGGAAGTTCTCAAAGCAACGCAAAGACTACCGCCTAGTCATCACCGACAATTTTGGGGACGATGTTATTGAACCTACATTATCGGAGGGCCGCATTGTCCCCGGTATCGCACATCTGGCTTCCGCTAAAGGCTACATTGTCGCCGCTGCGAAGTCCGAAGGCACTGACGAGATGGCTCTCTACGTGACCGATGATACCCGCACCTGGCATCGGGCGCAGTTTGGTCAACACAAGCTTCAGGAGGATGCATATACCATTTTGGAATCGACCAACTACAGCATCCAAGTCGATGTCATGTCCGCCTCCTTTACCGACATGGGAAGCCTGTTCACCAGCAACTCGAATGGCACCTATTTCACTCGGAACATCGATCACACAAACCGTAATGAGGATGGCTTCGTAGACTTTGAGAAGATTACTGGTATTCAGGGCGTTATTCTCGTCAATGTGGTCAAGAACTGGGAAGCTGTCGAGAAGAATCCTCTTTTTGAAAGCAAGAAGATCGCCTCTAAAATCAGCTTCGACGACGGACGCACGTGGCAGGACCTGAAGACTGAGAAGGACCACATTTTGCAGTTGCACTCCTACACCGAGCAGCACAATAGCGGCAAAGTTTTTTCGAGTCCAGCACCGGGTCTTGTCATGGGTATTGGAAACACGGGTGACACCCTCAAGCCATACAAGGAGGGAGACCTTTGGACTTCGGATGACGCCGGTATGACCTGGCACAGGGCCTTGGAAGGACCTCACAAATATGAGTTCGGCGACAAGGGATCTCTTCTAGTCGCCGTCAAGGATGGCGAGGAGACCAAGCAGGTCAAATACTCGATCAACCATGGCAAAGACTGGAAGACGACAGATCTCCCTGACAAGGTTCTTGTTCACGAGCTCACGACCATTCCCGATTCTACTGGTATCAAGTTCGTACTTGTTGCGAGCAACAAGGCCAAGGAGGAGTGGAGCACCTACACTTTGGATTTCGCTGGCATCCACGAACGCAAGTGCAAGGATGACGACTTCGAGCTTTGGCACGCACGCAAAACGGAAGATGGCAAGCCTGGCTGCATCATGGGACGCAGGCAGTCCTTCCGGAGAAGAAAGCCAAATGTCGATTGCTTCATTCTGGACGAATTTGTCGACCCCGAGCCGAAGTGGGAGACTTGCAAGTGCACAAAGGAGGACTACGAATGCGATTTCAATTTTGTTCGGAAGGACGGTGAGTGCGTCCAGGCCGGCCCACTCCTAGTCCCTGAAGGACAGTGCAAGAACGGAGAGGACACCTTCAAGGGCAGCTCTGGTTGGCGTCTTATTCCAGGCAACAAGTGCGACAAAGAGGGAGGCGAGGTCCTGGATAAACCTAAGGACCGAAAATGTGAAGACTCGAAGAAGCCTGTTGCGAGCGGGAAGGTTGAGCATAAATTCACCCGCTTCGAGGAATCCGGCGACTTTAGGGAATTTTATTATCTGGAAAGGCTCGAGTCCGCGAACTCTGAAGAAACCGACGAGACAATCGTAATGCTGGACGACGAACACACTGCTTGGATCACTCATGACCACGGCAAGAAATGGAAGAAAGCTGTCGACGACCCTGTTGTTACAATCTACCCCCATCAATACTTCAACGACATTGTCTATTTCTTGACCGCAGAAAAGAGGGTCTACTATTCCAAGAACCGTGGTGTGGAAGGAAGCATTCACAGCTTCAATGCACCGAAACCCCCGGCGAAGGACAGGACACCGACTATGGGATTCCACCCACACGAGAAGGAATGGATCCTCTGGACTGGCAGAGAAGATTGCGATGGTTCTCGCAGCGACTGCCACAATGCCGCTTACAAGTCCACCAAGGGTGGTATGGAGGGCAGCTGGGAACCGATGCTTGAATTTGTGCAAAAATGCCAGTTCGTTTGGAGGGAAGAGCGTGCAGACAGCGAACAACTTGTGTACTGCGAACAGTTCGCCAGTGAAGATACTGCGAATCCACTCCAGCTTCTGTCCAGCACCGACTGGTTCGAGACCAAGAAGACGCACTACGAAGATGTGGCCAATTTCGCCATTATGGCAGAGTTCATCATTGTAGCCAAGAAGACCGAGGATCACAAGTGGCTCAAGGTGGATGTCAGCATCGACGGAAAGACCTTCGCTGAGGCCAAGTTCCCGCACAAATTCAATCTTGAACATCGCCAGGCATACACAGTACTGGACAGCTCAACTCACGCCGTTTTCCTCCACGTCACGATGAATAACGAGAGGGACCAGGAATACGGTTCCATCCTGAAGAGTAACAGCAACGGCACGGACTACGTTCTGAGCATCGCCAAGGTGAACAGAAACGAAGATGGATATGTCGACTTTGAAAAAATGCAGGGTTTGGAGGGCGCAGCCTTGATCAACATCGTCGCAAATGCGGATGAAGTGGATAAGGGCGCCAAGAAGAAGCTCAAGTCGATGATCACGCACAACGATGGAGCTGAGTGGTCACTGATCCCACCTCCTGAAAAGGATTCGGATAACGCCAAATACTCTTGCTCCGGCAAAATCGACAAGTGCTCACTACACATCCATGGCTACACTGAACGCAAGGATCCCAGAGACACCTTCTCCTCTCCATCCGCGGTTGGGCTTATGATGGGCGTTGGCAACGTTGGTGAATACCTGGGCCGCTACAGCGAGGGCAACACATTCGTCACGAGAGATGGCGGTATCACCTGGCACGAAGTGATGAAGGGAACCTTCATGTGGGAGTACGGCGACCAAGGCTCCATCATTGTCATCGTCAAGGAAGGAGATCCCACGGACTCTGTCTTCTATTCCCTGGACGAAGGCAAGACCTGGGAGGCCTACAAGTTCAGTCCGGATCAGCCCGTCATCATCGACTCGATCTCGACCGTCCCCAGCGACACGTCCAAGAACTTCCTGCTCTGGGGCCGTAACAACAAGAACCTGATCACCATCAACCTCGATTTCTCCGGACTGTACGATCGTGTTTGTGATCTCAATGAGCAGGACCCCACGAGCGGAGATTACGACCTCTGGGAACCAAAGCATCCCATGCAGGACGAGAACTGCTTGTTCGGGCACGTTGCGCAGTATCACAGAAAGAAGGCCGGTGCAGAATGCTGGAACGGACATGACATCCAGAAACTCCACGACATCCAGAGGAACTGCACCTGTAGCAGGGCCGACTTCGAATGGTAAGATACCCCTTAACTACCGCAAGAGCCTGACAATATATAAGACTGACCTGCCACAGTGACTACAACTTCGAACGCGACGAAAACGACGGCAGCTGCAAGCTCGTCCCGGGCCTCGACCCCGTCGCCAACGACGCCGTGTGCAAGGACCCCAACGTCATCGAGTACAAACACGTCACGGGCTACCGCCGCATCCCGCTCACCACCTGCCAGGGCGGCAAGGAGCTCGACCTCACCGCCGGCACGCGCCCCTGCCCGGACAAGGAGGAGGAGTACAACAAGAAGCACGGCGCGTCGGGCGTCGCCATCTTCTTCTCCGTCGTCGTTCCCTTCGCCGCCGCCGGCGCCATCGGCTGGTACGTCTGGCGCAACTGGGACGGCAAGTTCGGCCAGATTCGCCTCGGCGACGCGCAGCCGTCCTTTGATAGCAGCAGCCGCTGGGTCGCCTGGCCCGTCGCCGCCGTCTCCGGCCTCGTCGCCGTGCTGGCTGCCATCCCGCTCCTCGCCGGCTCGCTGTGGCGCAGCGTCTCCGGCCGCTTTGGCGGTGGGAGCGGCAGTTACCTCGGTCGCACGTACACGACGCGCGGGTCTTTTGCGCGCGGTAACTACGCGGTGGTCGACCCGGATGAGGGGGAGCTGTTGGGTGAGGATAGTGATGAGGAGGTGTGATCTTTTATCGTTTGCTGCCGTCACTGTATCAAATAGAAAGTATGATGCGGTTTTTCCCTTGGTCGGCAAGGAGGAAGGCGGAGGAGAAATATTAAAGTGCCAGAAGCCCCCTTTCTTCTTTCTTGTACAATGTGTCTAGGTCCAGGGTACGGCTATGTGCAATCTTTTCTCTCTCTCATGTCTTTATGCTTAGCGTAGGGCGTTGCTTTTTCTACATGGGGTTTGATGTCTCTTGTTTTAGCCGTCGTTTGGAGTGCTGAGGATAAGAGAGTGTTGGGGGTCGCGTTTGTGCGAGATTTGCGGGAAGGTGTAGCATAGAAAAATTGGATAGATATTCTTTCTGAAGCTTCATGTGCTGAAATCTACGAAGTGTGTGTGATTGAGATGTGGTTTTATTTAAACTGATCTTTTCTGGAAAGACGCTTCGGAAAGACTTCTCGATACAGGATCTGGCTTCTCAATAACGGGGTCCGGTTTTTGTAGACCTCAATAGCCGACCTCCTTCGTTGTTAAAGTCACATAAGCTTTTGACATAAGCTTCAAGCCACAGCCGCACAGATACCTATGCTGTACGAGTTTATTTGAAGGGTAATGGATGAATTAAGGAAGATGGACTGCACCTACTATTCGACTCCTGGTTCGGTGGTGTACCTCTCTGTCTCGACCGCTAAGCACTTTTACTGCAAACTCATATCAGCATCCCTGTAATACCGGCCAAGGATGAATACCCATAATAGGCGAGAGAGTGGATTGACCCTATGCACGTTGCAAAACACAAATTAGTAGACTACAGGGAAAGGAGAAGCAAACCTCCCGGCCACGTATGAAACCCAACCACCCACCATCCTCACTACAAGATGGAAAATATTGAAAAAAAAATTGACGCAGCCTCTCTTGCCGGCAAGGAATCTTAGCCACCAATAATAAAAGCCTTCAACCGAAGAAAGGCCGTCTTGTTTCTCGAGAAAGCCGTATTTTCAAGCCCTAACAGTGGTGCATCTATTCCGACTTCTCCGGTGCCGGAGCCGGACCGCCAGTGGTCGGGAAACCCATGTAGATCTTGAAATAGTCTGTAGGCAGAGCATTAGCACAACTGTTCCACGCCAATACCCTCGCACAGATCATACCGTAAATCATCCACTGCAGACCGGTCAATGTACCAATCATGACAATCCTGACGGGCAATCCGTTCCAGAGGCCGGAGAATCCAATCTTCGAGTAGATGCGCTTGATGGCAGCGCCGAAAGCCTCGCCGGGCTGACGTTCAGCGTTCAGCTTCGAGACCATGACATCAGCCGGGTGAGAGACGATAGCGCAAAGGATACCAGCAAGGTATCCGCCAGAGAAGGAAACGGCCGTCTGAGCACCCTTGCCGTAATCATCCTTCTTGCCGGGGAGGTAATTGTAGATGGCCTCGACAATGGTCTCGAAAGAAGCAAACTTCATCATCGTGTAGGGGATTTGACGGCCCCAGAGGGGGTAGAGACCCTTGAATAGACTTGACATTTGATGTGAGCTCAGGACTTCAGGACGTGGTCGTGATATCTAGCTTACCCTGCGGTGCCCTCCTTGGCCGTAACCTTGGAGATACCATCAAAAGTTCCCTTGGCAAACGGCGGAATGGTAGTCTGAATGCGGACCTTGACGGCCTCGAACGGGCAAAGCGCAATATCGGCGATGAACTCGGCGGAAGCGCTGGCAGTGAGGTACAGCAGCGTCTTGTACTTCACAGCATTCTCCGGGCCAGCCAGGTCGGAATAGAATTTCTTGAAGTACTCGTACCCGCCGTACTTGAAGGCGCCTTGGGCCTAACATCGCACCAAAAATGGTCAGACGCCCATTGGCTTCAATTGGGAAAAGGTGCACCACTCACCGAGTACCCAAGGAACGTGGGACCCCAGCCGGTAAAAATGCCGCGGAACCCCTCCGCCCTCGCGATCTTGCCCCACGCCTCAAAGTTGCCCTTGTACAGATTCGCATCGACCTGGCGACGGCACTTGACCAGATCCAGCGGCGTCACGGCGGTATGGGTGAGACCCTGCGAAGCATCAGTCACCCAATCCGCAGCACCGCGTGTCACGAGAAGATAAAACACTCACACAAGCCAGAAGCCCGCCGAAGGTGCACGCGGCATAGTACTGTCCGCTATACAGCTCGATCTTGCCCGACGGCTGCGCCTTTGCGCTCAGCTCCTCGACCGCCTGCTCGCTCAGCTGGCCGGCGTTGGCCTTGGCGTCGTCGATGGCGCTCCACGCGCCGTACAGCTCCTGGCGCGCGGGCGGGTACTTGCTGCGGCTGCTTGTTTTGGCCGACTCGGGAGGAGGAGTCAGCGCCGTCGTGGACGGGAAAGTGTTGCGCAGCGCGGCGGCCGACGGAAACAATGGGGAAGGCATGGTTCTTTCCGAGGATGGCTTTTCGTCGAATGGCAAGGAGGGGAATGCGTCTGCCTGGTCGAGAGAATTGGGGGTTGGGTACTCTTTCTGACTGTTTGCTCACGCGCGGGAGATACGGGGGCGGACTTTAGCACCAAAGTCCGGCAGGATTCGAGCGGGCCCACAGCTGATCGGGATGTCACGGAGAGCTGTGAATCACGGTCGCGAAGACCCCGAGTAGGAGGAAAATCGCAGAAAGAGGACAGACAGTTCGTGCGACTGGGATGTGCGTAGATTGGTAGGGAGAGACGGGGAGGCGTGCGGAGGTGCGGAGAACAGCAGGCAGGCAGTAGCTCCCGTCCCGCACCACAGCCTTGTGCATCCACCCCCGGGCGGTCGCTTCCCTGGTGATACGTCATTCGCACAGCATCCGCCAGGATCAAAGCGGCTAAGCTGCGATTGGACGATACTCGCCGCACGAAGCTCTCAACATAAACACCACAGAGCAGTGTGAGCAGTATTATTCTATCCTGGAAACCCGTTAGTAGGCGCCGTGTGATTATTGGTGCTACAATGGACTGAGAAGTATCAGGCCGAAGGTAAATATCGCAGAGATGAGTAGACCCAAATGGATAGAAAGAAGGAGAAATGTGACCAACCTAATGGTACTGTGCTGCGGATAATTTCACAGCAATCGATAAGCGGCTGATACCCGCCCAACATATGGACTGTGCCTTAAGCTTTTGCATAAGCAGCATGTCCGGGCCGATGTCGATCCGTCACTACGATTCAGCGAGCAGTCAACCTCTTACAAAATGAGCACTTAAAATCCACTTCGTGAAAGAGCAGGAATAAAACTCCATTAGAATGCATACCTAACCCAAACGACTGACAAAATCATCGAACATATCCCCTGCCGTTCCCACAATTTTGTCAACGCCCCAACACGTACCTGTCTTGCGAACGACCTTTGAAAGTCTCCGAGAAAACACCAATCATCTAGCCGGGAGAGAAGACAGAAGGTCTAGTGTAAGAGACCGCTAATCACGCATCCCGAAACAGATCCTTTTTCAATGCTTGCCCTCGCCCTCGCCCTCATTCTCCGGCTCCTCATGCAGCGGCTCATCCAATACAGCCGCTTCGCTTGCATCGCTGGTGAGCGCGTACGTCACGCTCTTCTTGACGCCAGCCCACGTGCTATCGCCCTCCTTGCCATCCACATTATCAGCCGTTGACCGCTGATTGTTGCTGCTCTTGCGATGCCTGCTAACGACGCCGGGGAAGATTCGAGGCTCGTGAGGATCGAGGTGCGCAGCTGGAGCCGACGATACGGACTGCTGCGGCGAGAGCGGCGGGCCAAGGAAAGGCTGCGGCATAGGAATGACCGAGGGAGTTGTTGCCACCATCGAAGACGAGCGGTGGGACTTGCGGACTGTGGCGAGGGGATTGCCAGGAATGGAGGCATCATTTTGCCCTATGATATCGCTGTGAGAAGCTGATATGACATTTTGAGTAACCTTCGTACCATAATACTCTTGGGGCACTGATGTTGGCGCTTGCGCCAGAGGTCTCAGGGCCTCACCCGGAGCTCCGGACTTGGTAGTCCGCATAGACGCGCTAGGAGATGACGGCTGCGGCACCGCTCCGTTCGCAACTTGCTCGGGAGGGGTCTTCGTGGCCACGTTGGAGATTGAGAGCGGCTCGGTGTTCGCATTGTTAGTATAGCGAGAGATCCTGTTGCCATATTAGCATCTATCGTGGCATGAAGAGCGAGAAACGTACATTTGGAGCTCAGCCTGTAGGGTCTCGTGACGGAAAGCCTCTCTGATGTTCGGCACATTGACTTTGCTCATGTCGTTTCCTGCGACGCCAGGTAGATGATAATTCGCGCCCAACCACCTTTGCTTGACAGCGTGTTCGAAGCCACTCTGCTCAACTGAATGCTTCGCCAGCTCACACATGTCAACAGCACTCAGCTTGTAGATTTGGGCTGCGACAGAGTATTCTTCGATCAAGGGCTCTTTGGTGAAGGCAAATTGGAGAGGGTCGTCCGTAGACAGCGATACATTGAGACCACGCTTGAAGTAAGAAAGGAACGGGTTCCGCTCATACGCCAGGAACAGCGCATTGTTGCTCAGCGGAGACATGGCGATGCCAATCTGATCCAGGTAGAAGATGTATTGCAGGAGGGGAACCTTTCTGAGCATAAGGCCGTGACTGATGCTGTGACAGCACAGCACAGACGCCGCAAGATGATCGGTATCGCCAGCTTCACCACAGTGGGGCCTAAGCAAAAACGTATTGAAGTTTCGCTGCTTCCTCCAGACATTGAGCGAAGCAATGTTGGCAAAGAGGTAATAAATCCAGTAGCTGTAGGGAGGATTCTGCTTGGTATCCCACAGCTTCGGTTTGGGGAACTTCTTGTAAAGCCGGCGTTCCGGCTTGCTCTCATCATCAACACTGTCAAAACCAATGACCCTCTGAAGGAAGACATGCAACTTGGGATGGCTGTTGGGGTCCTTGGTGACCTCGAACAGAGGCTGGAAAATATTGCGGACAATCTGCTCGAAGTTGTCCATCAATTCTGAGCTCTTATACACGTCGTAAAGACGAGGAATTTGGACGAGCCACCGGACATTGGGTGAGAAAAGCTTGTTGTCGACAACCCACGCAGCGAGCTTATCCCACTCCTCAAGGTCACGGCCGTAGATGGAAATACGCCACTCCACCATCTGATACTTGCTAGACTCGAGATCCGACATCACTTCCTTTGTGATCTCAGCAAGGTACCGTCCATGAATATAATTATCCGTCTTCAAGAAGATGGTCCTCAGCCTAGATTCTCCGATGGGATTGTACTTCAAGTTGAACTTGTCGAAGCGGTGGAAACTGTCTGTATGGGCCTGTGATAGTTAGCTTGACTGAAAGGAAGCATAGTGTGGATCGCCACTTACGTGCATGTCGAGAGTATCAATACTGAGGTCGTACGCGGTCAAGTTGATACTCTCAAACACTTCTCTCAAGGTCAGGTGCTTCCCGTCTCTGTAGAGCACAACCTCATCTGGAGACTTCTTCATCTTGCTCTTGATGAATCGAAGCAAGTGTTTCTGGTTCATACAAGCGGAGTGATGAACGTGAGTATCGACCTTTCTGACGTTGTAAAAGTCTCTGTGCGGCACTTTCTTGCTGTCTGCAATTTCCTGATACTCGTTCAACAGGTAGTAAAGGTTGAACTTGCCCTCAAGGTACTGCAGACGCCTGAAGGCAAAACTCTTGATAGGTCCATCAGTCGACACATTGATGATCTCGTCCAAGTCCATGTAGAATTCCCTGATGTCTGGGATATTCACCATAGGCCGGTCCTGTTCCGCTGACGCCTCAGTCTCGTAAACCTGAAAAACACTGTTGTCATCGAGCATGAAAGTCAACTCTGAGGGGCCGGGCAGGGGCAACTGGTCGTTCAACTCAAAGTCTTCGCCAATGTCATGGCCAGGCTTCCTCGGAGGCTTCGGTTGTGTTCGGGGCTTGGAATCCGCGTCAAGAATTTGACTGTTGCTCATGCTGTTGACACCATTGGTGGCAGTGCCCGTGTAGCGGTCATGATCCCATGCCGGATCGGGCAAAGGCGGGTAGATGTTCCAGCTAGGATCATCCTTGGGATTGTCGAATGGGCCCTGAAGAGACAGACGCATGTACTTGTGGCGGATATCGAGGACCTTCTGAATTTGAGTGTAAATGTTCCTCAGCTCCTCAGTCACGCTAGAGTCATTGGCAGCAAACCCGCCGTTTCCATAACCCACACCAACTCCTGCGCCGGCGCCGTGTATGCCGTGCATTTCCAGCAGCGGTTTAGACTCGTGTGGGAGGTTCGGATGGTGGGTATGAGCGCGTGCTGTGCGATCCGCCTCGAGGAAGGGATCTTCGGCTTTGCCCTGAGCGTGCCCTTGCGTCTGTTGACCGGCATATCCAGGGACTTTGTCCGGGGTGTCGACTTCGACGGGGAGGGTGGATCTGTAGCTTGTGTGGCCCTGATTGTGGATGGTGCTACGGGGCGAGCGCTGGCTTGCAGCTCGACCAACCATGTCGGTGTCGTGGCCCTTCGGCTGGATGACTGGCGAGGCGGCGTCCTGAGACCAATTGCTGCCGCCAACCTGGGTTTCGAGCTGGTGGCGCTGGAAGAACTGCTTGGCCTCAGAATGGCTCATCTGCTTCTCCGAGGCGCGGTCATAAAAGGCCGTCTTGCGCTGTTTATCCCTGAGCAGCAGGCCCGCTTGTGCGCCCTCAGACGCATTGCCGACATCCATGCCGCTGCCCGCATCTTCACCGCCGGAACCCGTCACTTTGTCTTTGCTGCCATCCTGTGCCTCGTCGCTACGGCTCTCGGGCGTGTCCCGCTCGTCGGCTGACTGCTCGAGGGCGAACTGGTCCTCGTCGGACGAAACTTCGGTGGGGTTGAAATCTGGCGAGTCGTCGGGCGACAGCGTGTGGGCGACTGTATGGGCGACCATATTGGATCAGCTAACAGAGCTCGGCGGGTTGGGACATGTTTGTGGACGGCAGCATACCTTTCGACATTTTTCTTACTCAGGTGGGAGGCGGCCGCCTCCGATAGAGTTATCGCGCTGATCGCCCGAGCTTAGACCCTCGACCGCGGCTTGGCACTGGGTGGGCGTGACGTGTTTTAAGAGCGCGCACCGCGTCGTCAGCAAGAGGGGTTACACTGACTGACACTGAGCTTCGTAGGAACAACGACCGGTGGCTGCTCAATGCGAGATATATGCGCGAAGCAATCCATGACTCGCACCGTCTTTGCTTTTCCAGTTCCTAGCAGAGGGCATCCCCACAGCTAAAAGTCTATTGTGATCAGGTGCCTGGACCGCAGCTCTACGTATTGTGGGGGTAGTGACAAACGACCCACCAAATGCGTGGAGAGACCTCAGGAGAATGCGCTACCACTTCGGCCCTCGGATCTCTCTATTGACGCCTCCTGGAGCTCCTTGTTCTCGCAAACGCCGATGCAAATTGCTATCCTACACTCCCAGGTCTTCGTCCTCAGGCCGTGGTGCGACAAGCCCATGATGCGAACGGTTGATGTGATCCGCCCATTCCGTGGAATTCTCAAATCGGTCAGCGCAGTCGGAGTGCGGGCATGAGAACCCCTGGTGCTGATTGGAGTGCATCCGAAGCTCGGCTTCGTTGCGGAATTGCTGCAGATCTGTTAGCAAGCTCAGCCCAGAACAAACTATATACACATACCTCATGGCAGCTGACATAAGGACAATGGAAGGTCGGGGCCTCCCAGTCCTGGCCATCTTGAGACTTTTGCTCCTCCCTCTGCATATGACGGTCTTCCTGCATCGATTGTTGATGAGGCGACGGCTGAACCGCGTACTCATGCTTGTTGGTGCTATTTTGCTGGTGCATTGGGTGGTGCAGCTGACGTAGATCTTGCATGCCCGAGTCCAATGCTTGCTGTTGGGCTGCAGACTGCGCTTGGCCGATGAATGAGGCTGTACTAATGGTCTGGTTGGTATCGACCACGTGCCCAAGGATCATCCTAAGCCTCGCCACAGCCTTGTTATCAAGACGGTCCATCCCTGTCTTTGCCTCCTCCAGTTGGCTCCGAGCCTCCTTGACTACTGGTAGCATTTCACCCCACACTTCTTCAGTGTAACTGTTCAGGACGTTATCCCATTCTGCAAGCCAGTGCTGTCGCTGTGCATCATTAAAGGTCATGATGCCATCGATTCCGGATCCTAGCGTGCTGGACAGCTCCCTTATTCCTTGCTCCAGTTGTGGATTTGACGCTGTGAGCGATGCGAATTCGGGACGCAGATTCAAAGGATTATCCGGTGACACTCCATTATGTTGTGGCGGTGGCGGAAGTGTCGATTTGATCTTGTCAACGATTTCTTTCTCCTCAGCCGTGTATTTTTGGTTGAAAAGTTCATTCACGCTTTCCGGAGTAGGATCAGCCATTTGCATATCCATGGGGTCGTCTATGGAAAATGTCGGGTCGGATAGAAGTAACCTGACTTCGGCTCCGTCATCGTAGTCATCGTGGACGTGGCTATTATTATGAGCTGACTCGAGTTGCTCATACTGGCCGTGAAATCCGTTTGATTGCTCTTGGGTTGCCTGGGGCCTGTCGTGAGAATGCGAAGAGAAAGAATCGCCGTTGTGGAATTCCGTGGACCAACGAGTGGGAAATTGAAAGGAGTCCTCGCTGTTCAAGTTCGTAGGTCCCTCAGTGCTTAAAAATGCATCGAAATCGAAATCCGGTGCTTGCTCGGATGCGTTTGCTTCTCTGAATCCTTCCTGTGATCTGAAAGTTTCACCGCTTCCGACACTGGCATGTGAAGACGACCCATTTTGCTTTGACGGCAGCGTTTGCGACCACGATGAGGAACCAGCGGCTCCGGCTCCATTCTGAACCTTTCTCGACAGCCCGGAACCACTGGCGAAGGCAGACTGTGCTTCCTCCGCACTGGCTCCTCCAAGGAAGTCCTTTGCGAGACCCGAAGCCGAGGCAACGATTCTGGACGATATTGATTGCTCTGGCTCTTTGCCGTTACTGCGAGGTGCAGGATCCTTCTTCTCTCCAGGTTCCCGCTGACGGTCCATATCGTAGACGAGAAAAGGAAATGTTGAGATTTCTGCAGAAGCCTGGGATGAGTCGGAAGGTCAAGAAGTTCATGCGGGGGAAGGAGTGAGATGTCTGAGTCGGTTGGCGCGGGCCTGTGAACAAGGAATCTGAACCGAGTGATAGAATCGTCATCGGCATAGTGATTCTCAGGCCATCGATTATGAGCACCGCATCGTCGCACAAAATGGAGTCTGGAGCGTGGAAAGAAACCCGCTGGGGGACTATTTTGCCGCTTGGGAGCCTTTGACCCGTTCCGATGCAGCCGAGCTTTGAAACTCGACCGATGAGATTATATCCGTACGTGCGAGGTGTAATGCCGTGCGGCGGGCGTGCGCGTCCAATAGAGCAAGAGCGATCAGCAAAAGAACAAGACCTTGGGTTTGGAGGATGGAATGGTCTTCTTGCCAGCCTCCAAGCTCAAGGAATGAAGCGCGCGCGGCCTACCGGCAGACTTCGGCAAAGGGTCCGAAGTCCTTCTAGCCGAGTTCGGGAGCCTTCGGGGAGCTCCCTTACAATATACATCACTCCAGAATGTGCAGCTCTGGTCCCAGGTCTTTTTTGCTTTTGAGAGAATCCCACGGATTTCTATTGTGAAGACTTATGGTGTGTTCATTATTGATCGCGTGTGATGCTTGATCTACCTCCGAGACTCCTCTAGTACTATACACACACACGCCATTGGATCGCCATGCGTAGCCCAAGCCCACCATCCCTGAACGCGCAAATCTCATGTAAGATTCGTGATACAGAGAGAAGCCGTAATGAGAAGAGAACCCCAACAATCCCGGCCTCCCTCTAGTTGTACTGCATGTACGTGGCCGTGGAGTTGAACTTAAGGTTGCCCTTGATCACCTTGTCGACGGCGGCCAGGAAGTCCTTCTCAGTGGCAACCTTTCTCCTTGCACGGATAGCAAACATGCCGGCCTCGGTGGCAACACTGCGCAGCTCAGCACCGGTAGAGTTGGGGCAAAGACGAGAGATCAGTTCCCATCTGATGTCGCGCTCAACCGACATGCTCTTGGCATGGATGCGCAGAATGTTGGCACGACCTTCCATGTCGGGCAGGGAGAATTCGATCTTACGGTCGATACGTCCGGGACGCATGAGCGCAGGGTCGAGCGTCGATGGCCTGTTGGTAGCGAACATGACCTTGATGTTGCCACGGGAATCGAAACCGTCCAACTGAGTGATAAGCTCCAGCATGGTACGCTGAACTTCGTTGTCACCACCAGCACCATCATCGAAACGCGCACCACCAATAGCATCAACTTCATCGAAGAAGATGATGCAAGCCTTCTTTGTTCGCGCCATCTCGAACAGCTCGCGCACCATACGAGCACCCTCACCAACGTACTTCTGGACCAATTCGGAACCAATCACACGGATGAAGGTAGCGTCGGTTCTGTTGGCGACAGCACGAGCACAGAGGGTCTTGCCAGTACCGGGAGGTCCATAGAGCAGAGCGCCCTTAGGCGGGTCGATACCCAAGTTAACAAAGCGTTCGGGGGATAGCAGAGGCATCTCGACGACCTCACGGAGCTTCTCGATCTGCTCCTTGCAACCACCGACATCGCCATAGGTGACGTCGGGCTTGTCCTCCACAGTCATCATCGTAACGGACGGGTCGATCTTAGGAGGGAGCGGAAGGAGAATTTGGTACTTGTTCCGGTCGACACTGTCATCCGGGACAATTCTGTTAGCCGATTGCGGTTGTTATCGAAGAGAGCAAGGCCTAGGGATAGACATACCCAACACGCATACCCTCCTCTATGTCCGTAGGGCTGACGCGCTCGCCCAAGTTGACGACGAACTTGGCGATCTGTTTGACGTTGATGACATATTTGCTCTTGTCGGAATCCTTCTCATCTTGTATGATCTTCGTACACCGTGCAACCTGCAGTGGTTGCTCCTCCTGCATGCGTTGTCTGTCGGCGGCGATATCCCATAGATGCGGCGGTGCGAGTCCAGTGTCGGATTCCTGGCGGTGATGTCAGATAACGGAGACTCGGAACAGAGCGATAGCAAGCCACCTTGACACCGATCTTCTCATTCACGCTTTGCTGCTTGTCCTTGATCTCCTTCTCGAGCTTCTTCAGCTCCGCGGCGTACGGTGCAGCTCCATAGGTCTTCAGCACTTGGATATCCCTGTGTCGCAATCAGCGGCTGCGCAGCATGCGCGGAGCTGCTAGAGGTGCCATACTCATCGGAGAGCGGAGTGATCTTCTTCTCTTCTATCTCGTCATCGGCGTAGTTCCTCTGGTACTTCTCCCAGTTTTGGCCGGTGGCACTGGGCATTGTGGATACAGGGCGACGTGTCGCGCGACGGAGACGGTATCAGCGAAGATGGGTCGAGGATGCAGGGGCGTCGGAGTTGCGGTGGCAGCGAAGCGACGTGGTGGGGTGCGAGGATGCAGAGCGGCGACAGCAGTTGATGGGTGAGGTGTTGATGCAACTGGAGCTCGCGGCCGCTGAAGGTCGGCCAGGTGTGTATGTAATCGCCGGGTAGCTCAGCGGCTTGTTCCGGGGGCGTGTGATGCCTGAGGCACCAAATTCTGGCGGCCGCGATGAAATTCCACCGCGGGCATCGCGTCGCCGAAAACTGCGGGACCGTCACTGCTGCACCCCTCCGCGTTACTCCCTGCCAACTCCTCCGAACACCTTCCACCACGCGTCAAAATGGCTAGTGCTGCAGTTTCCGGTAGCACCGGCGGCGGAAATGCTGCCTTCAAAGTCAGCCCCCATATTCCAGGAGCTACGGATGGCTGCTAACTGTACAGCAGGACAAGGAGAAGCCCCAGGCAGTGCGCACGGCTAACATCGTCGCCGCAAGAGGTATGCAGCTCAGACACATACCCTTTGTATCACCTACTGACAGATATGCACAGCTGTCGCAGATGCAATCAGGACTGTAAGCTATAGGAGGTTCCAGGAGGAACTGGGCGGCAAGCTAACAGGACAATGCTAGTCTCTTGGTCCGAGGGGTATGGACAAGATGGTGAGTTATGATCATCCTAGGAACTTTCTACAGCTACTAATATAATGTCAGATTCAAACCGGCAAGGGCGAGACCCTCATTGTAAGCTCCGCGCGTTCCATCATGACGAACTTGACGCCCTGACTGATCCCAGACCAACGATGGCAATACCATGCTTCGGGATATGAGTGTACTCCACCCTGCGGCCAAGATGCTTGTCGACCTCGCAAATGCCCAGGATATTGAGGCTGGTGACGGAACCACATCGGTAGTAGTCATTTGCGGCAGCTTGCTGGCAGCTGCTGAGAGGTTACTTGGAAAGGGTATGGTCCTGAGGCTGCAATTTGACCGGAACGTATGCTAAGATGTCTCTGCATAGGTATCCACCCTACCGTCATCTCGGAGTCTTTCCAGCGTGCTGCGGCGGCGGCAGTCCAAGTTCTCCACGACATGTCCATTCCCGTCTCTCTCACCGACCGCGCCGCTCTCCTCAAGGCCGCTTCCACCTCGCTTTCCTCAAAGATCGTTGCTCAAGAGCCAAAGCTTGCGCCCATGGCCGTGGACTCTGTCTTGAAGATTATCGATTCTAAGACGGCGGATAACGTTGATCTGAAGAACATCAGGATTCTGAAGAAACCGGGTGGCACTGTGGACGAGAGCGAGATGGTCGATGGATTGGTGTTGCAACAGCAGGTCGTGAAGAGCGGCGGTGGCCCTGTGAGGATGGAGAAAGCTAGGATTGGCCTTATCCAGTTCCAGCTGAGCCCGCCGAAGCCTGACGTAAGAGCTGCGGCCGTATCATTAGTGACATTGTGCTAACTGGGAACCAGATGGAGAACCAGATTGTCGTCAATGACTACAGACAGATGGATAAAATTCTGAAGGAAGAGAGGACATACTTGCTGAACATGGTCAAGAAGATCAAGAAGGCTAAGTGCAATGTCCTTTTCATCCAGAAGTCCATTCTTAGGGACGCTGTCAACGACCTTTCCCTGCACTTCCTCGCCAAGCTCAACATCCTTTGCGTCAAAGACATCGAGCGTGACGAGATTGAGTTCATCACCAAGAGCACCGGCTGCAAGCCCATCGCCGACATTGATTCTTTCACCGAGGACAAGCTCGGCTCCGCCGACCTGATCGAAGAGGTTCAGAGCTCCGGAGCACGGATAGTCAAGGTCACAGGCGTCAAGTCGCAAGGCCAGACCGTCTCTCTGGTCTGCAGAGGCGCCAACTCGCTCATCCTCGACGAGGTCGAGCGTTCCATCCATGACGCTCAGTGCGTCATGCGCTGCCTGATCAAGAAGAAGGCCCTCCTTGCCGGTGGCGGTGCCCCCGAAATCGAAATTGCGCAGTCCCTCGCCTCGCAGGCCCGCTCCCTGACCGGCACCGAGGCCATCTGCTGGAAGGCCTTCGCCGACGCGATGGAAATCATCCCCGTCACCCTCGCCGAGAACGCCGGCCTCAACTCCATCAAGGTTGTCACCGAGCTGCGGCACCGCCACGCCCTCGGCGAGAAGCTTGCCGGCATCTCCATCAAGAGCGGCGGTGTCAAGAACAACATTTCCGAAGAGAATGTCCTCCAGCCTCTGCTTGTCTCCACCTCCGCCATAGAATTGGCCGCCGAGACGGTGAAGCTGCTTCTCAGAATCGACGATATCGCTTTGAGCCGTTAAAGAAGGGAGGGCTTTTAGAACTGTATCAGCAGACTTACAGCAAGGGGTGGCGCTGCAAAACGGGATAGCCGATATTTTGAAATGAAGGTGATGAAACCGCTAGAGAACATTGTATAATCAAAACTTTTCGAGCGCCCCATTGGACGAGTTAAAATATGAGTGTACATGATGGGTCAGATAGACTGTGACAATACTTGTGTTACCATCTTTTCTCATGATTGCTGAGTATAATGCATACGACTATTCAAACGTCTTACGTGAAATGTAATTGAGGATTCCATTAACTGCCTTCCGCATTTCGTCCTGGTGGCTCAAGTCCTGATAAACTCAAACCGCTCCTCCTCTTACGCTATTAGCTTGAAATCATTCCACTGAACCGTCTTGGCCTCTTTCTTAGTTGTATCCAAAACGAGTATCTTTCCCCATCTTAAGACTTGTTTGTACCCCGGACTCCTGAATGCTTCGGGGCATTTTCTTGTTGGACTCTCTATCACTCCTTAGCATGCTCAAATCTAATTTGTTATCAACAATTTCTCACAATACAAGTCCAATCAATTTTAAAAAACGTCTCCTCAATTCAATCGGCACAACATAGTCCTTGAGTAAAAAGCGCTCTTATTGATAATAATCAGGGGAAAAAATTTACATGAGACGATGGCACCCTATAAAAATGCAACGTCCACACCCAGTTCCCATCCAATTCTTTTGCTTTGCTCCTCCCATCACACATCACGCCCACCCCGCACATAACAAACCAATTTTCACTCTTCTAATATGTCCTCTTGAACGGCGGCACGGGCTTGCACTCGGCCTCGTCGAGAGTGTTGGGGTTGACGGCGCGGTAGCTGAGGTCGACCTTGCCGTGCGGCTTCTTCTGCCAGGTGAGGGTGTGCTTCATCCAGTTCTCGTCGTCGCGCTCGGGGAAGTCCTCGCGGGCGTGCGCGCCGCGCGACTCCTTGCGGTTGGCGGCGGCCTCGGCCGTCTGAACGGCGCAGGTGAGCAGGTTGCGCAGCTCCAGCGTCTCGACGAGGTCCGAGTTCCAGATCATGCTGCGGTCCTTGGTGCCCACCTGGGAGTAGGACGCGTCGACTTCGCGGATCTTGAGGACGCCCTCGTCGAGCGACTCCTGGGTGCGGAACACGGAGACGTCCGTCTGCATAGTCTTCTGCATGGCGAGGCGGATGTCGTTCGTCGACTTGGGGCCGTCCGCGGTGCGGACGTGGTCGACAATGTTGATCGAGTCGGCACCGAGGTCGGCGGAGATCGGGTCGTGCTTCTGGCCAGGGGTGAAGTTGTCACGGATGGTGTGGGAAACAGCACGACCGAAGACAATGAGATCAAGGAGGGAGTTGGCGCCGAGACGGTTAGCACCGTGGACAGAGACGCAGGCGGCCTCACCGCAAGCGAACAGTCCAGGAACAACCTGGTCATTGCCCTTCTCATCAACGGTAAGAACCTCACCGGTGTACTTGGTGGGGATACCACCCATGTTGTAGTGGACAGTAGGAAGGACAGGGATGGGTTGCTTCCGGACATCAACGCCAGAGAAGATGGAGGCCGTCTCAGAGATACCGGGGAGACGCTCGTGAAGAATCTCCGGGGGCAAGTGGCTAAGCTGGAGGTAGATGTGATCCTTCTCGGGACCGACACCACGGCCCTCGCGGATTTCCATGGTCATGGAACGGGAGACGACGTCACGGGAGGCAAGATCCTTGGCGGTGGGCGCGTATCTTTCCATGAAACGCTCACCCTCAGAGTTGAGCAGGTAACCACCCTCACCACGCGAGCCCTCGGTGATCAAGCAACCAGCACCATAGATACCAGTGGGGTGGAACTGGACGAATTCGAGATCCTGGTTGGGAAGACCGGCACGAGCAACCATAGCCATACCGTCACCGGTACAGGTGTGTGCCGAAGTGCAAGAGAAGTAAGCGCGGCCGTAACCACCGGTGGCAAGAACAGTGTTGTGCGCGCGGAACCTGTGGAGGGTACCGTCCTCCTGGTTGTAAGCAATGACACCCTTGCACTTGCCATCCTCCATCAGCAAGTCAATGGCGAAGAACTCGATGAAGTACTTAGTGTTGTGCCTCAGTGATTGTCCGTAAAGCGTGTGGAGAAGAGCGTGGCCGGTTCTATCGGCAGCAGCGCAGCAGCGGTATGCCTGGCCACCCTTGCCGTACTTCTGAGATTGACCACCGAATGCACGCTGGTAGCTGTGACAAAGTTAGCACGCGCATGTATACACGGAGCCACTCAAGCTTACATCTTGCCATCGTCGGTTCTAGAGAAGGGGCAGCCATAGTTCTCGAGCTCGATGACACTCTGGGGCGCCTCGCGGGTCATGTAGTGAATAGCGTCCTGATCACCGAGCCAATCTGAACCCTTGACGGTATCGTACATGTGCCATCTCCAGTCATCCTCGTGCATGTTACCGAGCGCGGCATTGATACCACCCTGCGCGGCAACGGTGTGGGAACGCGTAGGGAACAGCTTCGAGATACAAGCGGTGTTGAAGCCGGCCTCGGCCAGACCGAATGCGGCGCGGAGGCCCGAGCCACCAGCACCGACGACCAGAGCATCGTACTCGTGGTCTATCACGGGGTACTTGTTGCTAAGAAATGGCGAAGCCTCCTTGGCGCGAAGAGGCTCATTCGTGAAGATCTTGGAGACCGGCCTGGTGGAGGAGAAGGCGCGGGTCTGCGGACGAAGGGCTCTGGAGAACTGTAGCCGAGCGCGTCAGCCACAGGAGCACGCAGATGCATGAAGTATATAGTATTGATCAAGGGCCGAGCAATTGAGGCGAGCCGCGCCACGCAGTGCTCACAGGCCCACGCAGGCGGTGCGCGAGCTCGCGGGGTTGCGGCGTTGATTTCGGAGCTCGAGCACGCGATGAGCAGAGCGCGAAGAAGAGAGGTGCGTACCTGTGCCGAAGCGGCCAGCTGCCGCAACCTGAGGGCGGACATGGTTGGGATGGGCGAGATGGAGGGGTGATGTTGTTGCGGGAACGTACGCGAGTGGTTACCATTCGAACCGCCTGTCTTCACTCTCGTCAGGAAAAAAGGTAGCGCGCTCATTGGCCGTCGGCCAACCTCGGAACTGTGTGGCCAGAGCCTCGAGCCCGCGATCCGCGTGCGCAGTCGTTGATGGACCATCCGTCCCGACAAATCTTCGCGGCCAATCTGCTCGACTGGTGCGGCTCCTAACTCGGCGATTGCGCCAATTTCGACCTTGCGAAACGAAGCATCGTGGTCTCCGCTGGACTCTGTGTGCTTGCGCTACATCAACATGTGAATGCCGTTTCCCCAGGCCGAGAAGCGTCAGATGACCGCGCGCGCCCTTCCCCACAGATCGATACGTCAACCACTTCAGCGCAGGCCATTGTTTCGCTCAGAACCATTGGTTATTACGATTTCTATCTTCATGCAGGCGTTCAGACGCCCTTGCCAGGGTTGATCCTACAACTCGCGATTACTTGCCTTGCCCGCTTCATCGGAGGAAGGCCGGGTTTTGCTTGGGTCTACCCCGAGACATGCCCCGTCCCGAGATGCCCACAGCCGCCCCCGCGGATATACATTTACCCCGTGCTCGTTTGCGTCGGCAATCCGGACAGACACACATCGAAACCATTTGCGGCGAAAGTCAATTGGCATTCCACTGTATCCATGACCTTCTCATTGAGTATCTTTTTGTTTAGTGTGCGCGCTCTTGTAGCTACTTCACACCGAAAACGGAGAACATGAAAACGCCAAAGCTACCGCCAGCCCTTCATGAATGAGATGCTAAACCATACGAAAAAGAGAAAATTTCCTAAGCAGAGGCCTGAAGGTCCTTCTTGAGCGTGCCCAGGTATTGCCTCTTTTCCGCCGGAGTCTGGTAAGCACCGTGGCCGAACTTGGACGAGGTGTCGATCCACTTGAGCTCAACCTTCTCGAGAGCCCTGCGGCTGGTGTGGGTGAACATGGACTTGCGGAGGGTCATAACCCTCTTCTTGACACCGGGAACGGAGCCCTTGAGGAGGACGAAGTCGTTCTTGACCTCACCGTAGCGGACGAAGCCACCAAGACTATGAATTTGTTAGCTATTGCTTGTTTCCTTGAAATCATCCAACTTACGGAGTAATGGTCTTCTTGGAGACGTCGAACTCGGTCGAGGCGTTGCCAGCGTCGTCACCCTTGCCAATGCGGTAGACCTTGTGGTTGACCGAAGTCCTGTGGTGGTAACCCATCTGACCGGCACGGGCAACAGTCCACTGGACGTGGGACGGATGCCAGGCACCGATACAGGCGACCTTGCGGAGACCCTTGTGAGTCTTGCGAGGAAGCTTCTTGGTGCCCCACCTGGAGGTGACACCGTTGAAGCCGTGACCCTTGGTGACGGCAATGACGTCGATCATCTCATCCTGCTCGAAGATGGAGCTGACCTCAATGGGCTTCTCGAAGAGGCCGTGGGCGAAGTCAACCTTCTCAGCAACGCTGCCGCCGTTGACCTGGATCTCCATAAGGTGGGCCTTCTTCTGCTTGAGAGGGGTCTTGGAGATCTGGGTGTGGGCGAGGACGCGGACAACGGTGCAGTACTTCTTGATGCGCTCGAGCTCGCGGGTGATGGACTTGCCGTCGGCCTCGGAGTGCTGCTTGGCGTACTTGGTGAAGGCCTTCTTCTTGCTCTTGTACCAGTTCTTGTAGAACCTCCTCTTGACCTCGTCAGACAGGTGCTCGGCCCAGACGGTGGTGAGGGAGCGGAGGCCGCGGGGAGTCTCGATGTAGCCGACAACGCCGATGGCGATCAACTGAAATTTTTGTAAGTAGAAGCGCGCAGGCCTGGCGTGTCGAATGGATGCATACCGGAGGAGTCTCGATGACGGTGGCGGCCTCGACAATCTCCTTCTTGTGGAGCTTGGCACCAGGACGGTCGAGGTCACGGACGATGGTGGTCATGCCGGCCTTGTAGCCCATGGTGGCGGTGAGGTGGACGGGCTTCTTGGGGTCATCCTTGGGGAAGCTGAAGAAATTCGCATGTTAGCTCTGGAGCTCGTGTGGTGTCGCTGTTGCGAAAAGACTGCGAAAGCCATTTGACGCCCAAATGGCAGACAATTGCGATCCTGCATCGCTATCGCGAATGGAGTCTCGCATCCTGCCGCCTCCAGTCGATGCGTCGCTTCTCCGTCTTCAATCCTCCTCCTACCGTGCCGGTCGTCGAAATCGCAGAAAGTGACCAGGAGCAAAACGTACCTCTTGACCTTTCCCCTGTGGCGGGCGGCCCTCTTGCGGGGCAGGAAAGCCAGCGAGCCGTGGCGAGGAGCCTCGAACTTACGGTGGGACATCTTTGCGACGGTGTTCGAGGGGGCGGGTTGTCGTCCTGTGTCGTCTCGCTGAGCAGAAGAAGTGCCTGTGGGCTTTTTCGAGATGGTGGGAGTTTACGCGAGTGGCCCGTGCGGAGACGACGCGCTCCGAAGTTATCCCGGCTGGCCCGCCCACCATGCTGAGGCATCGAGGCACCACGCAGCTAGTAGCCTGCGGGGCAAATTAGAAGTAGACAGGCACTGTTCTTGGAACCCCGTGCGGCCCCTTCGATTGGATTTGCGCAAGCTTCTTGCGTGGGGTCCCCGATCCGCGCGTTTAAGTAGACAACGCTGCTCGCTGCCTTGCTGACTTACACCCTATTATTGGGTAGCAAAGCAGCAATTGATTGAGGACCTGAGTTATCAATACTACCGCTGGTAGGGCGCCTTACATTGGGCAAAAATACCTTTGATAGAGTCCGGTCGCAATCTTTTTTGAACCAACGGACTTTGTTGTCAACGTCTTCGTCTTTTGCTGGATTCTCATACAGATCGGCTCCAGCTGTCTTCTATAATACTCAAATTTGGATGAGCACAGTCCAAGCCACTGCCATAATACTTCCAACCGGACACATGGAGGAGAGTCCTCTGCTCAAGTTTTGATACGTGGTCCAAAATGTTGAGATATACTCTGACCATGAGGATTTGAAGTACTCCGCTAGACGTGAATTCCCACTTTCTGGTGAGTTCTGTCATCTACATTGCTCCGAATTCTCATATGAAATTGATTTTGCTATTGCAGCACTTTCGGGACAGATCTCGTAATCGTCCGACCTGCCGTGAGACAGTCCGACTATCCATTAACCCTATTCAGTACATACGTACAGAATCTGACACGTCTAGTGCAAATATGTTTTTGTTTTCTCACGCCAATCAAAGACATTGCCTTGGCTGAAGAAGTTTCTGCATTCTGGTAAGATCTGTTGTGTTAAAACGAGAGGGTTCATGTTTGGACAAGCCTCTGGCTAACACAAGCGGCAACGACTAATTGGTCCGGCTGTCCTGCGCCGCGACAGCATCCAGGATAGCTCCACACGGGCAGCTTTCATGCATGACGTGACCCCAGAAACAGCCCAGGCACCGTGGCTTGTGTTTTGCAGCATGCAGACGGATGAGTCCTTCGAGGGTGCGTTGGTCTCAGGGCAGGGGCGGCCGTCGTGGCTGTCTGCGATTGCGGGCGTTTCTTTCAGCGCATGGCTGGGCAGCGCTGCTTTCATGCACGCAGCGCCGGTGCCCCGCCCTTGCCTGGCTGCGGCGGCGGGAGGGCTTTCAGTCGGCCGCCGCGGCAGCTGAACGATGGGAGATGGGAGGATTTTTAAGGTACCAGGCGCTGGCCGGAGTCATGCGGGCGACACCTACGTCATTCGCAGTGCAGCACTCGCGGCGCAACGCATGATCGGGCGGGCAACACGGCGGTCTGCGTCGCTCTGTGCTGCTGTGCTGTTCGGAGCGTGCAGAGTCGAATTAGCGGCGAGTGCTGTAAGGATTCATGCGCTGGCAGGCTGGCCTGTGAGGTGCTTGGCGTATCGGACTTTCCCAGGCTCCGGGCGCTCGCGCTCGCCGTCACCTCTGCCCGCTGTGTCCAAAGTGCGTGAGAACAGAGCCCCCGCTAACAACCAAACATTCACCACCCACGCCGACTATCCCCCGTATGTAATTGCCCACCGCCCGCCGCCGCCTCCTGCTCACCCCGCCACAGCTGGAGACACAGCTCCCCACCGGCCGCGCATCTTCGTCGCCCGCCCACTCCCCATTCAACGGTGACGCGCCCAGTCCTAGCCGGTTTCGTCCAGCCGTGCTCCGCGGTGACATCGTCTCAACGCCTGCAACACCACCGCTGATACCCTGCGAAGACCTCGCCGATCACGCCCGCTCGCTCAACCGACCGTTGCGGTTCCTCAACACGCCAACCTTTGCCCTGCTTTCGCTTGCTCTAACTTGAGGCCCTGTTGGTGCAGCTTTGGAAAAGATGGTAGAAGCAGAGGGCAACCCAACCACCTGGAAGTTCACCCAGTAAGCGCCGCTCCAGCCCGCATGCATTGCCGTCCGCCAGCCTGTCTGTTGCTCAACCGTCTGCGTTGGGGTCTTATCTCAAGTCGCTCGCATGATCTCCTACGCAGAGCTCCAGCCTCATGCACAACGCTGGTCCGAAATTAGTCTCTGAACAACGGCTAACTGCGTCGCCTCTAGGTGCTTCGGTGACAAGGGAGATGTGGAGGATATCACGGAAGGTGCGTTCGGCTGTTCTGCGTCCAAGCGCCCCACCCCCGCGCGGCTCCATTGCGAGTTGCGTACCACACGTAGAGTCACGCTAACCACGCCCTGAACACAGCCGATATCATATCTACTGTCGAGTTCGACGAGACGGGTGATTACCTCGCCACTGGTGACAAGGGCGGCAGAGTCGTCCTCTTCGAGCGGAATAGGACAGTGCGTAGTTGACTTTCGCCCCACACACCGCATCTACTGACTGGCGCAGAAAAAAACTTGCGAGTACAAGTTCCACACCGAGTTCCAATCGCACGAGCCCGAGTTCGACTACCTCAAGTCCTTAGAGATCGAAGAGAAGATCAACAAGATCAAGTGGTGCAAGCGCCAGAACCCCTCCCACTACCTGCTGTCCACCAACGATAAGACGATAAAGCTATGGAAGGTGTTTGAGAAG
This sequence comes from Botryosphaeria dothidea, assembly GCA_011503125.2. Classification (NCBI taxonomy): domain Eukaryota; kingdom Fungi; phylum Ascomycota; class Dothideomycetes; order Botryosphaeriales; family Botryosphaeriaceae; genus Botryosphaeria; species Botryosphaeria dothidea. The sequence goes on from WWBZ02000011.1 coordinate 804,405, forward strand.
TCCCTGAAGGTGGTGGCGGAGAACAATCTCTCTCAAGAGTTGACGCCGGCAGGCGTTCCCAGCGCTGGTGGCCCAGTCCAGCGCCCTGCCTTTCGCTCTGCCGCTGATCTGAAGCTTCCCCGGCTTACGCTCCATGACACTGTTGTCGCCGCCGTACCTCGCAAGACTTATGCTAATGCCCACGCATACCATATCAACAGCATATCCGTTAACAGCGACGGTGAGACGTTCATCAGCAGTGACGACCTGCGTATCAACCTATGGAACTTGAACATCCAAGACCAGAGCTTCAACATCGTGGACATCAAGCCGGCGAACATGGAGGAGCTCACGGAGGTCATCACTGCTGCGGAGTTCCACCCGGAGTCATGTAACTTGTTCATGTATGCCAGCTCTAAGGGTACTATCAAGTTGGCAGACATGAGGGAGAGCGCGCTGTGCGACCAGCACTCGAAGCGTAAGTCGTTGAAATCCCAGTCAATGGCGTGATTTCTAACAATTGGCTCTCAGAATTCGAGCAAGAGGAAGATCCCCAGTCGAGGTCGTTCTTCTCCGAGATCATTTCTTCTATCTCCGATGTGCGGTTTTCGCGGGACGGTCGCTATATCCTTTCTCGTGACTATCTCACCGTGAAGATTTGGGACGTGAAGATGGAGAACAAGCCCATCAAGACTATTCCTATCCATGAGCACCTCAGGCCCCGGTTATGCGATACTTACGAGAACGACAGCATCTTCGACAAGTTCGAGGTGGTCTTCTCGGGCGATGCGAAGAACGTGATGACTGGCAGCTACAACAACAACTTCATGATCTACCCCTCTGACCCCGACAAGGAGACTGAGGTCGTTCTGCAGGCGGACAAGTCGGCATTCAAGGCTAAGAAGGTGGGCATTCCGACGCCGATGGGCAGCAACACGGCCACAAGCCCGACTGGATCGGGCAAGAAGGGTAACTCGAGGGCGGGAAGCCCGGCGGCTGGCGCAATCGGCCCGGGCCAAAGGATGAGGAAGGAGACGGATGCGGACCAAATCGACTTCAACAAGAAGATCCTTCATATGAGCTGGCACCCGAACGAGGACAGCATTGCCATTGCGGCGACCAACAACGTAAGTACAAGCAGAATGAGCGAACGAGTTGGCAGCGTCTAACCATACCTACAGCTTTTCGTCTTCTCCGCATTGTAAGAAGAACAACGGGCTTGTCAAGGATCATCTGGAAGGCGTTCATTCAACCGCAAATCTGCTCTTCCTCACTAATCCAGCGCCTAATTTCGTCGCACTCAATGATGCAGCTAGATAGCATTTTCATGATGTCGATGAGCCAAGACTGTAGAGCCGGAATGGTGGGCACATCGACGCAGACGTCAGAAATGAAATGTAAAAGGACTAGTTCCATGAGAGAAGTGTGTTTACTCGGAGTGACTCGGCAATCTATTTCGCGTGAGTCCGGAGTTAAAGTAAATCGGAGCCGCACGTGTACCAATGTCGATGCATAAGTTAGCGGTTCCATGCGCACGCGATCGCCCAGCAATTGAGCTATGGGGGCGATCTTCAGCCCTACGGCCAGCCGAAAAGCCAAGCGGCGCAGGGGCGTGCTTGAGTCGTCGAGTCCATGACACGGTTGCCGGATCGTCCTGTCACAAACTTTCGCCGCGGCCAGGAGAAACAAGCCCCTCATCAGTGAACAATGAGACGTTAAGAGTACAGAAGTTTACCCGAAGTACTTGCGTGGCACTCAAAAAACCGTACCGGTAAGTGAAAGGCTGACCTCGAGTTTTCCTTCATTCTCTTGGCTCTCCAACCCCCCAGTTCCTGCTCAGCGTCGATCCACCCCAGCGGCGCCTTGTGGTGCCTCAAGCTCGTACACAAGGCCCTGATCCGCCGCTAAGGCAACGCTTGCCGGCATTGACTACATCACGCGGACGCTCATTGTTCCTACCTTCTCCACTTGCGACATTGACCATCTCTGTACCTGCAGGACTCATTTCCCGTTCATTCCCTTCTAGTCTCGGTTTTCCGAATTTGAACACCGGTTCCTCGCCAGTCTACTACCATGATTCCACTTGCACCTGTGGGCATCAGTGCCCTCATTTTCGGGGGTTGCTGCTCCAACGTAAGCATCTAATGTCGTCTTACTTCCCGTGCTTCGGCTAATTCCTCTTCAGGTGTATGCCCTTGAGGCTATTGTGAAGTAAGCGCGGCGATCCTCAAAATCTGTCATACGCTAATATTTAGAAGACGAGAGCCGGACAGTGGACTACTCATCACGTTGGGCCAATTTATCCTTGTCTGCTTTGCTGCGTTCCCATCTCAGTTTGATCCGAAACGGCCCTTCTTCCTCAAGAAAAGCCCAGTGCCATTTAGAAAATGGTTCATGAGCGCATCCATGTTTTTTGCCGTCAACATGTTGAACAACTGGGCGTTCGCCTTCCGGATATCCGTACCGGTGCACATCATCCTTCGTAGTTTCGGCAGCGTCACTACCATGGGTGCGGGCTGGCTTCGTGGAAAGCGCTACTCTCCCCTCCAAGTTTTCTCGGTAGCCCTGCTCACGGTGGGTGTCATCATTTCAGCTTGGGCAGATGCTGCTAGTAAGGTATGAAATTGATGGTCCGCAGACTGAACATGGCTAACCAATCAACAATGAAGGGTAAATCCATGAGCACTTCTAGCATCAACTTTACCGATGCATCATTCGAAGCCGGCCTCGTCATTCTCCTTGTGGCACAGCTACTCTCCGCATACATGGGCGTCTACGTCCAGGAGATTTATGAGCAGCACGGGAAGCATTGGGACGAGAATCTCTTCTATTCCCACCTCATCAGCATCCCGATGTTCATTCCTCTTCAGAGCACACTTATGTCGCAATATACCCGTCTCGCATCGTCGCCTCCGCTGTACCTCCCTCCTACTGTTTCGTCGTCACTGCCGCTTCCGGCGCAGAAGATCCTGGTCACGGTTCCAGAGTCGGTCTTTATGCTGCTGCTCAACTCAACAACGCAGCTCCTCTGCATCACAGGGGTCAACCTGCTCAGCGCGAAGTCTTCAGCCGTTACGGTCACGATTGTGCTCAACATTCGTAAGCTAGTCAGTTTCTTGATCAGTATCTGGCTTTTTGGAAATAAGATGAGCAACCAGATGCTGTTTGGTGCTTTCGTTGTTTTTGGAGCGGGCGGTCTGTACGGCTGGGAGACTACTGTGGGAATCAAGAAGCGGAAGGAAGCTCAAAGATTGAAGGAACTGAAGGGCCAATAAAAAAAAGGATGGTTCGGATGGATACAAGGATGACGAACCATCGTGGCCTCTACTCGCTAATTTATTGGGGACACGCGACATAGAACAGAATATGCAATAGAAAATAGAAAAGATCCGGTGAATCGAATACTACTGCTCTTGCATGCATGTTTGGCATCAAATGATATCGCTAGTATGATAGAGAGGAAAAATTCAGATATGCAAGCTTCACCACACCGAAGTAGCTTGCGTTTGCAAAGGTTGTTCCAAGCTGCGCTTTTTTGTGGCGTTAGTCCCCCTTCCGTACCATTGTGGGATGCAGGGCACGGGATGTGGACATTCCCGGCTCAAAATAGCCCAACAGGTTCAAACAAAAGCATTAAACAATTTATCGAAGGCGTCTGTCAGAAACTTCGGGCGTTTCAAGCGTGCGAAAGATCAGTCTGCGCTTCGACTTTCGTGACGAAGCGTTTACAAACAGTAGTGGTGAGAGCTGTCGAAAAAGTTTACTGACAAAGCCAAGCTAAAGATGAGCTTCAGCCATGCGGTAAGCTTCTAGTGCCGCGGAGAAGGCCTGGGGGGAGGGCTCTCCCGGGATTGGCGGCGCCGCGCAGCGATGTATTATTGCAGCAGCGTGAACAGCTGCATGCAAGAACGGAGCGCGGAGGCGGCGAATGTGCGGGCGGAAATCAGGAGAGAAGGAGGGGACACGACGCGCGCGCTCACGTACCCCCCTGCATCCCATCAGCCACAGGGCTTCACTGGCCTTCTGAACACCTAGCTGGAAGCCCAGCACTGTACCACCGGCATCCAAATTCTTTCTACACCACACTCCTTCGCCGCCTGGCAGCTTAAAAATTGCTCCCGCCCTGCCCACTAGGTATGATGCTGCTCTGCGCCCCTCACCATGCCGTCCGCACAGTCCGCTAACGTCCGCTTTGCGCAGCTGTCTTCTGCGGCTCGCAGCCTGTGGCCCACCATGAGCTCGCAGCCCACCTCCGCCGCCAGGTATCGCGGCCGCGACAAAAAGCGCCCGAGCACTCCGAACCCAGACAGCCCTGCTGAAAAGATCAATGGCGCTCTGTCGCGCGCGCACTCCGAGGCCGCCGCCAAAATCGGCAAGGAATGGGACTACAAGATCGCCCTGGTTGTCGTAACCCTGCTAGGTTTCTGGACGCGCTTCTGGGGAATCACCCATCCCGATCAGGTTGTTTTCGACGAGGTCCACTTTGGCAAGGTGAGTGCAAGCACCCCCAATGGCTTTGCCATCTGTTCTGACGGCCATCTGTGCAGTTTGCTTCGTACTACCTTCAGCGCACCTACTTCTTCGACGTCCACCCTCCCTTCGGAAAGCTCCTCTTCGCGTTTGCCGGCTGGCTGGTTGGATATGATGGCTCGTTTCTCTTCGAGAACATTGGCGATTCCTACGTCACGAACAAGGTTCCTTACGTGGCCTACAGGGCCCTGCCCGCTTCTCTGGGCGCACTCACGGTTCCCACTGTCTTCTTGATCATGTGGGAGTCTGGATACAGCCTGCCGGCCTGTCTGACTGCCACCGCCCTTGTGCTTTTCGACAACGCCCATGTCAGCCAGACCAGGCTCATTCTGCTGGATGCGACCCTCATCTTCTTCATGGCCTTGAGCGTGCTCTGCTACATCAAGTTCTACAAGATGCGCCACCTTCCATTCTCCCGCAAGTGGTGGAAGTGGCTCGTCCTGACTGGTGTCTGCTTGAGCTGCGTTATTTCCACCAAATATGTCGGCCTTTTCACCTTCTTCTCAATTGGTGTCCCTGTTGCTTTCGACCTCTGGGGTCTGCTGGACATCAACCGCAGACAAGGCTCACTCTCTCTTCCCGACTTCGGCAAGCACTTCGCCGCTCGTCTGACCGCTCTCATTGTCATCCCTTTCTTTTTGTACCTCTTCTGGTTCCAGGTTCACTTCTCTATTCTCACCCGCTCCGGTCCCGGTGATGATTTCATGAGTCCTGAGTTCCAGGAGACTCTCAGCGACAACATCATGACCATGTCGTCCGTCAGCATTGACTACTTTGACGCTATCACCATGCGTCACAAGGAGACCAAGGTCTACCTGCACAGCCACCCGGACCGTTACCCTCTCAGGTACGACGATGGCCGCATCTCCAGCCAGGGTCAGCAGGTTACTGGTTACCCGCACAACGACACCAACAACCACTGGCAAATCCTTCCTGCCACTGCACCGGTGGACAAGCCCCGCCGCGTCAAGAATGGAGATCTGGTCAGGTTCCGCCACCTGGTGACCAACACAATGCTCCTGACGCACGACGTTGCTTCGCCTTACTATCCCACCAACCAGGAATTCACCACGGTTGATATGGAGGTTGGCAATGGTGAACGCTTCAACGACACGATCTTCGAAATCAAGATTGAAAATGGCAAGCCTGGTCAGGACTTCAAGAGCATGGGTTCACACTTCAAACTTGTCCACTGGCCAACTAAGGTTGCTATGTGGACTCACACCACGCCTCTTCCTGACTGGGCCTACAGACAGGCTGAGATCAACGGCAACAAGAACATTCAACAATCCAGCAATGTCTGGTATGTGGACGAGATCCCGACTCTTACTGCAGACGATCCACGCCGTGTGCAGGAGCCCCGCAAGGTCAAGACGCTGCCTTTCCTGAGGAAGTATTTCGAGCTGCAGAGGGCCATGTTCTTCCACAACAACGCCTTGACCAGCAGCCACCCCTACTCTAGCTTCCCTATTTCCTGGCCTTTCTTGCTTCGCGGTGTCAGCTTCTGGACGGAGAACGACACGAGGCAACAGATCTACTTCCTTGGTAACCCGCTTGGCTGGTGGCTGGCTAGCAGCTTGCTCGCCGTCTTTGCAGGTATCATTGGAGCTGATCAGCTTGCTCTTCGTAGGGGTGTTGATGCCCTTGATCAGCGTAAGTCCAGATTTTAAGCCCTCTTTAATTCATATTATTGACGTATTATAGGTACCCGCTCCCGCCTCTACAACTCCACTGGGTTCTTCTTCCTAACGTGGGCTGCTCACTTCATTCCGTTTTTCATCATGGGCCGTCAGCTTTTCCTGCACCATTACCTCCCCGCTCATCTTGCTTCGGCGCTCGTGACGGGAGCTCTCGTGGAGTTCATCTTCAACATTGAGCCGCCGACCCCTGAGGAGATCGAGAACAAGAAGAGGAAGGGCAGCGCCCGTAGCTCTCGCCCCGTGCGTGAGAGGTTGGGTGGCCAGAACATGTATGCTTCCTGGGCTGCAACTGGCGTCATCGTGGCCGTGGTCGTGTGGTGCTTCTACTTCTTCGCTCCGCTCACCTACGGTAAGCCTGGCCTTGACGTCCCTCAGGTCCTTGCTCGCAAGTGGCTCAACTACGATCTGCACTTCGCCAAATAAGTGTTCGCTAGGGCTAGATTGGACGGTGGAGGCTTAGCGGGAGTTGCGGTTTCGTGTGATCTTGAGGTGGGGATGGAAAAGTCTGCTGAATTGGGGTTTCCTAATCTCTGCTTGGTCATGTCATATTGTAGGCGTCTTTCTGCTGGGTTACCAGTTGGCGTGTTATCGAGGACTCTATTCGATTGTATAAGCAGAATCTTAAAGAAATCATGTCGCAGATATGCGGTTGTAAGCTTTGTGTATGTCGATCTAAATTGTCCAGGATATTGCTGGGCGAAGTCCGTAATGGACACCAGTATGGCCATGCGCATTTCGCATCTCGGCGTCCTTCGCGAAGTACCTTAGTAAAGCGCAGGAACAAACACACAACTTGATTACCTTCCATCATGGGGATTATAATGCAATCTACGACCTCATGCCGGCCTTGGCACGTGTGGCTGGTGAACCGACTGGAGCTTTGACCCAGTTGCACCCAAGCTTCGTTTCCAGCTCAGCATTGTCACCGCTTCACAGGCCTCTGCTTTCTTTCTTTCCCACGCGAAACGTTCTGATCAACGCACCGATTTCTTGCTTTCTGGCGACATACATGCCGCCTGCCGTCATCCATTCAAATGCAAGCGGCATACATCCCCAAACCCGCCGCCACCGCCACCGCCGAGACCGCCGCCATCGACGCCGCTGCTGCTACCACCACGCCGAAGAAACCGCGCACGCCCCGCCGCTTACCGTGGGTCAGTGACCCTTCTTCTGCGACGACGCCTTGGACCATCGCGCGCACGCCTCGGTCGACTCGCACAAAGACCGCCGCCGCCGCTGCTGCTGCTGCTGCTGCTGCTGCGACACCGACCACCAGCCACCGCCGCCGCAGCGAGGCTGCAACCGAGACCGACCAGTCGACCACGACGACGACGACAGATACGACGACCATGCCCACACACACCACGCCCAGCCGCACGCCCTACTCCAACCGCCGTCGCGGCGGCGGCGGCGCCGGGAGAGGCAGAGGCACGCCGTCGTTGGCGTCGAAGCAGAAGCGCGGTCGGTTCGAGGACGGCCAGTGGTTCTGTGATTGCGCGGACGCACAGCTGCCGGCGGATCGGTTCAAGGTCAGGAAGGACGGGCCGAACAAAGGGCGCTGGTTCTACACGTGTCAGAGGAAGGGCGAGGCTGGGTGCGGGTTCTTCTTGTGGGAGGAGGATGCGGGGCCACGGATGGAGGGGGCGGTTTTGGGGACGGGGAGGAGCGTTGGTGCTAGGAGGGGGTTTGAAACGGGGGTGGCGACGACTGCGGCGAATGGCGCGGCGAAGAGAAAGTTTCAGGAGGAGGCGGATGGGGAGGAGCCGGAGACGGAGGATGAGGATGATGAGGACGAGTATGGGTGGGGGGAGGATGTGGGCGTGGAGGCTGCGATTAGCAGGGCTTTGGATGCCATGCCGCCGTCGATGACATCGACCCCGAGGAAGGCGTTGAAGGGGAGGGAGGGGGCGATGCCTGGTGGGAGCAGCATGATGACGCCTGTGTCGGGGAGAAAGGTTGCGTTTGATATGACGGTCACGCCTACGCCTACGCGGTCCAGTAAGCCTGCGACGACTCCGTCATCAGTCAATGGTGATGATGCGGTGGGCAATACGCTTTTGCCGGAAGTGTTCAATTTGTTTAAGGAGAGGGGTGTCAATCTGGATAAGGAGACGAGCGACAGGCTGTGTGAACTGCTCAAAAAGCATTCGCTCAGCATGCAAGGCCTGGCAAAGGGAAGAGAGATCTCGAGGCTGGCGGTGCGTGAGAGGAATGCGAAGAACACGGAGCTGCAGGCTCGAATCACGGCACTTGAGGCGGAGCTGGAGACGCAGAAGGCAGTCATCGCGAACTTGAACTGGCAAAAGGAGACGGGACAGTTTGATTGAAGAAACATTTACGAGCGAATGACCCGGAGGTGGTCTCTCGATGGCCGAAGCGTGATGTTTATCACCGAGATGTGGGGCATGAATGTGTTTTTTTGGTAGTCCTTGCGCGGAGTTTCGCAAACGATACCCTCTGTTTTCCTGGGTAGATTGGTTACACAGTTGGACAATCTCGAGTCCTGAAACGCGGAGTTGCTCTGCCGTACAGCGTATTCCTTCCGCTTTCCTTGCTTTTGTTTTTGCACATCATCCTCTCCTTTGCTTCTGTCAATCCAAGTTTTTGAGGAGCAGTGCCACGAGTTTGACACGAGATCGAGCAAAGCGCCTGTATCAGCGAAACACGAGCCTACTAGGATGGACACGTGTCCAGTGATTCTTCAACTACGCTCCTTGCAGAATAGTCTTGGAATCACTGCAGAACCCCCTCTCCCGCCTACGGAGGGGTGTGGTAGCTGATTTTCGGTGTTGATTGCTGCCTACTGGTGAACGCGGGTTTGAGTAAGTTTAGGGAGTTGCAGGCGTTCATATGCATGAAGCTGCAGATCCCTTCTGCAGTCGGAAAAAACAATTCAACTCTACAGCACGCCTGGCTTTGACAGCCATGGTTGAGCCTGCGTCGTTGGTTCATGCCAACCGACGGTGCACGACTTTCTGCGCTGCGCTGTGCGATGCAGCGAAGAGGGCTGACAGTGCAGCTCTCCCCGAAAGCATTGGCCGATCGATGCTTTCACAGATAAGAGGGTCACGTCAGCCTGCACGCTCCCTCCCGATAATCTCGTTTCCCCGGACAGCCAGAGCCACTTTCTCGGGGCTCGGTGCGAGTGCTGTAGCCGCGGGAGTACCGAAAGATGCGCTGGCTAAGCATTGCTAAGCTTTGCAGTGGCGGGTCAATACGAAAGGGATGAGACAGGAATTGTGGGGAAAAGATCAGGTTGTCACCGAATGAGGAGGGAAAGCGCTGTGTTTGGGTGGACGTGGAAGCGCCCTGGGTGCCTTGGTGGGGAACAGAGCTACGTAAGACAAGCTTTCTTTTGGGTGGAGATGCCTGGCGAGCGGCTTGTTTCACGGGCTGCGGCAGTGTTTCAAGGATGGGGTTCGTCAGCCCTTTTCTTTCCTACTAGTTCGTTTTGTGATACCCCGGTCTGGTGGAGTGAGGTGTGCCATGTTACGAAAACGGCGGATTGGGCTGGATGGCGGCATCGTCGGCATATCGGGCGGCTGCGGATGGAATGGCAGAGAAGCGGAAGTTTCTGGCTATTTCGCGAACAGCTCGACCAGCTGTGCAGGTTTTGCTCTTATACTTTGCAGATTGCATTTTCAATGCAGATGCTGTATAACGAAAACGGTAGTTAATAGACGAGAGCTGAATGGTCGGTAGCATCAGAATTTTCCATAAATGCTATGCACAAGCCAGGCGGCTGAGGCCAGCGGGCGTGCGACACGGCATAGCTGAGAGGGGAGAAGCCGACGCAGAGGATGCGCACCAAGTGCGGCGAAGTGAAGGGGGTTGACACCAGACGGTGTCAGTTTAAGCACGCGGTCGGGGAGTTGATTGGCTGTGGTCGCGTTGAGACAACGGCGCTGACGTCGCCACGGCGGGAGCGAAAAGCTTGGGTGCGGAAGCGAGAGGCCAGAGCTGCCACGGCCGCTGCCACTCGCCTGCCGCGCTTTGTCTCGCTCGCCTCTGTTTCGCCTGCCCACACACACCGCTGCCGCGCCGCGCTTGCCACTTCAGCATCAACACTGATCCTTCGGCACTCAGCCTGCGCGGATTGTACGACCCGTTTGCCAAGCGTCGCAAAAATGGCGAGCTCGTCTGACGCCCAGATGCGCGGAATGTGCGTCCAATCGCGTGTGTTGCGCTTTTTGTGCGGAAAGCACTAGCAGGGCAGCTGCGGCCTGGGGCTCGAAGAATGACGGATCCACTCTTGCCTGAAGAAGAGGCCTCAGCTTGCTTAAAATCTCCCTGCCCTGGCCCGGTCGACTGGCTATTAGAGTTTCACAAGCCGCCCGCCGCTCCACCCTTGTGCGGTTTCACCTGCATTCCTCCAAACGCATACGCACAGAGCCACGAAGCCTCCCTCGTTGACTTTTCCGATCACCCGACGAGCTCTAATAAAAAGAAAATGGCTGTGCCCAGTCCTGGGCATCACCAGCACGACCCGTGTCGTGTAAATACGACCGTATTCATATCCAACCTACACTGCCCTTCGTGCGTCCACAGCATCGAAGAGGCCCTCGAAGCTCTCCAACCCGCCCCGGACTCCATATCCCACAGCATCGTGTCGCACTCAGTCACCATACGCCACGATCCTACCCTGTCTGTCGATCACATTTCCAACGCTCTGGAACTCGCTGGCTTCGAGATCCACAGCATCTTCCAGGACTCCCACCCTGTCGACCCTTCTGAACATCCACTCGCTTTACATGACGACGACGATGCCGAGTGGGAAAAGAGTCTAGAGCAAGCAGTTCGCCGCTGGAGAGAGTGGAAAAACAGCAGCAAGGTCCCCGATATGACAAAGCGCCAAAGGCACATCGAACAGTGCGCGCAGTGCGCCGCTGAGTGCGACCCCTCCAAGAAATATGCCGCTGGCTCGGACACGGCGCTTGATGCTCTGAACCTTGTTGACCAGAAGAAGAGCTTGGACGTCGAGAAGGTTAGCATTGTCTCCGGGCTTTCGGGGAGGTTCAGCCTTGACTCCGTTATCTCAACAACACCAAAATCCGCCAAGACATATCAGGCCACCATTGCTATCACTGGTATGACATGCTCTGCCTGTGTAGGTTCTATTACCCGGATAGTCGAGGAGCTTCCCTATGTCCGTTCCATTGCTGTGTCCCTCTTGACGCACAGCGCGTCTGTCGAGTTTGAAGGCAAAGATAACGTTGACTCTATCATCGGGGCTATCGAAGATGCTGGGTTCGATGCAAGCCTCGACAACCTTGAAGAGTCAGACAATCGGAGGAAGTCAGTCCGTCCGCCTGATGTTGACAAGTGGAGAGCCGTCTTTTCCATCGGAGGCATGACCTGCAGTGCCTGCACCAATGCTGTCACTTCCAGTGTACAACAACTTCCTTGGGTCGAAACCGTCAACGTGAATCTCTTGTCGCACAGTGCGACCGTCATTTTCAGCGGAAAAGAAAATACGGATGCGATCAAGGAGGCCATTGAAGATACCGGCTTTGACGCTACACTTGACAATGTGTCAAGGCTAGCTCAGGAGACACAACTGGATATCCGTCGCACTGTCACAATCCGGATTGACGGCATGTTCTGCCATCACTGTCCATCTAATGTCATTGAAGTCCTCAGCCGTGACTTCTTTGGCGCAGTGCAGATCGAAAGTGTCCCCACAATCAAGGAGCCGCTCTTGCAGATCAAGTATACGCCAAATGTGCCTCAGAACTTCACCATCAGGCGGATTCTGAACACAATTTCCACTGTCAACCCTGCTCTAGAGCCCTCTATCTACCACCCTCCGACCATTGAAGAACGAGCTCGCGCCTTGCATGCCCGGGAAAGGAAGAGGATTCTTCGGAGACTTGCGCTCTCTATTGCTGTGGCCATTCCGACCTTCATCATTGGCATCGTTTTCATGAGTCTTGTCTCCGACCACAACCCTGCGCGCATGTTCCTGATGGAATCAATGGGGGCTGGTGGTGTTAGCCGAACTCAGTGGGCTCTCTTCATCCTCGCGACTCCGGTCTACTTCCTCGCAGCGGACACCTTCCACAAGAGAGCCATCAAGGAGGTGCGAGCCCTCTGGCGACGTGGAAGCAGGACCCCTATTCTCCAGCGTTTCTACCGCTTTGGCAGTATGAACATGCTGATGTCGCTTGGTACTAGCATTGCATACTTTGCTTCCATTGCTGAGCTTGCTTTGAGCGCTACCGGCACGGAACACGTGGACGAGGAAAACTATTACTTCGATTCAGTGGTTTTCCTCACCATGTTCCTTCTCATCGGCAGATTCCTTGAAGCGTACAGCAAAACCAAGACCGGAGATGCTGTCACTGCTCTGGGAAGTCTCAGACCCGATGAGGCTGTCTTGGTGGACACCGTTCAGATGAAAGATCAGAAGGTGGGCGTTGACCTACTTGAAGTGGGGGACGTGGTCAGAGTCCAACATGGAATCACGCCACCTTTCGATGGCACTGTCATGGACGCTTCTGCCAAGTTTGACGAGTCGAGTCTTACGGGAGAGTCACGGCTCGTTTCCAAGGAGATCGGCGACACCGTCTACGCTGGAACCGTGAACAAGGGAGGTCCAATTCAGGTCAAGTTGACCTCGGTCTCCGGTTCTTCCATGCTCGATCAGATCATCAAGGTTGTCCGAGAAGGTCAGACCCGCCGTGCACCTGTCGAACGGGTCGCAGATATGATTACGAGTCATTTTGTCCCTGTCGTCGTTTCCATCGCCATCACTACCTGGATCATCTGGCTTTCTCTCGGGCTGTCTGGTTCTTTGCCGGCCGATTATCGTGGCAACCACGCAGGCAGCTGGGAGTTGTGGTCTTTGCGTTTCGCCATTGCTCTCTTTGTTGTTGCCTGCCCCTGTGGTATCGGTCTTGCTTCCCCTACAGCACTCTTTGTCGGTGGTGGTCTTGCTGCTCGCCATGGAATTCTCGTCAAGGGTGGTGGTGAAGCTTTCCAGGAAGCTAGCTCCCTCGACTGCATCGTCTTTGACAAGACTGGCACTTTGACTCAAGGAGGTGATCCTGCCGTCACTGATGCCGAACTGCTCTCCCCGTTGGAAGAGGACGAGGTCTGCGGTCTGGCCAAGCGTCTCGAAGAGAGCAGCAGTCACCCTATTGCCACGGCTATTTCTTCCTTCTGCGCCTCCCACAAGACCCGGGATTACGCCGTGGTCTCGATTGAAGAGCTACCCGGAAAAGGGCTCAAGGGAACCTTCAAAACCATGGACTCTTCCAACACCATCCAGGCTATCATCGGCAACGAATCTCTTCTCGCCGATCACGATGTTGAGGTCCCCGATGCTACCTGCACCGTGCTAGACAACTGGAAACGCCGAGGAAAGTCCGTCGCCCTGATGGCCACTTGCGTCGATGGCGGCCGTTGGGTCCTCACTGCCGATTTTGCCATCGCCGACGCTCTCCGCCCCGAAGCTCGCAGCACCATCGCCTCCCTCCAGTCCCGCGGGATCGACGTTTGGATGCTGTCTGGCGACAACCCCACCACCGCCGTCGCCGTCGGCGCACAGGTCGGCATCCCGTGTACCAACGTCATCGCCGGCGTGCTGCCCGACCAGAAGGCGGAGAAGATCCAGTATCTCCAGAAGACTCTGTCCAGCCGCAAGAAGGCGAAGAAGGGCACCCCGAGCAGAGCCACCGTCGCCATGGTCGGCGACGGTATCAACGACTCGCCCGCCCTGACCATGGCCGACGTCGGCATCGCCATCGGGTCGGGTTCTGACGTTGCCATCTCGTCGGCTGATTTCATCCTCGTGACCAGCAGTCTCGAGGCGGCGCTCACGCTGGTGGATCTCAGTCGCAAGGTTTTCAGGAGGGTTTGGTTCAACTTCGCGTGGGCGGGCGTGTACAACCTGTGCGCTATGCCCATCGCGGCGGGCGTGCTGTACCCGGTCACGACGGCGAGTGGCAGCCATGTCAGGCTTGATCCGGTGTGGGCGAGTTTGGCGATGGCTTTGAGTAGCGTGAGCGTGGTATGTAGCAGTTTATTGTTGAGGAGTAGGATTCCTGGGGTTGGTTTCAGGGTTGAGAAGGCTAGGACGACAGAGTGAAGGTTTTAATGGATAGGCGGGTTGGACTGGGGTCTCTAGTTTGCGGTCCTTCTGATTGGTAGTGATTGATACCTCTGATTTATATCCATTCCTTTCTCTGCTTTGCGGGGTTTTGGTATCCTAAAAGAGTGGCGTAATTCGTCATGTGGAGGCAATTAGCGGACAAATTTCCTGTCACCAATTCAAAATCTCGGCCATAAGAAGATCACACTAAGATCTTTTCATTTCTGTTTGCCTTGGATGTCATATGAGTATTTGCTTCTTTGCACCTCATGCAAATGAGGCCAGAAACATACCATTGCAGCTTAAGCGAAGGGCTCTCGCGGGATGCAGTAAGATTAGCCGGGACGCACGACATGTAAGCTGACAGCTGCGTGCAGTGCTCCTGCGGGCTAATGATTTCGGACACAGCCTTGCACTTCGAATTATTTGGCCCAAGACAGCCTTGCCGTCGTTCACGAAGGAGACCTGTTCACTCTTTCCGCACTCCATCAACCATCATGCACAGTACTCTGCACGTCGCACTGCGGCTCGTTCTCGTCTCCTCCCTCACCGCATACATCCTGTTACGCCTCTTATCCGTCATAGACTGGACTATACTGCGCTTCTTTCTGGCCACCTTGTTCACCACTCTGGTCAACGCTTTCGGTCCGTCTCTTCTGCTCGATGTTTGCTCCGCGCTATCAACCGTCTTTCGTGTCTGTTCAGCCAAGTTCTCTTTCTTGAGGCTGCCGCCCGTCAGGAACTGGAAGAAACAAACACAGGAGCTTACCATTATCGAAATCTCGCTAGAGAACAGGCGAGCTGGCCATAGGAATCTGGGTCGTGGTGAGGACGCAGATCTCGGAAAGGCTGAACATGCGGCTAAATACTTGAGCTATGGCCCCAAGCACAAGAAGCTTTTGTTGAAGAGGGCTCGCCACGTTCAGGCGAAACGGCCTAGGGGAAGGACATCATTACCTCATCTCATAAGGAGTCGGTTGAGAGTACGGGGGGCTCAAAAGCCATCCGCGATGATCCTGGTCAACCATCGAATGAGCTCAAGGCACTACCGCACAGCGACCCAAGCGTGGAAGAAATCAACGCCTTTTCAGGTGAGAAGGAGAGCTATCAGAATGCGGACGAGGAGCCGGATAAGGGGCACGCCGTAGAGGAAGTGCCATTTACAGACACAAAGCAGGTTAGTATGGAGCATCGGCTGAGCGCACATATTTTGGTTAAACTTGAACTTGCCTAAAATTGTAGAATTGAGTACCACAAGTCCTGTCAGTCAGTCATAAGCATACTAATGCACTCGTGATCCCTACAGTACTCTACGGAGAACGAATACAACCAATTTTCCGCGGTAAACTCTTATCCATCAGTTCCGTCCTTTGCTTCTATTCTAGAAGAATATTATGGACCTACATTTCAGCCAAAGAAGCCACTAAATCTGGATGAAATATATTTGGCAAAACTCATTTCCAGAGCCTCAAAGCGTGCGCGCAGAAAGTTTCGAAACAGTAGTCATACCGGCCGCTACACTCTGGAAAATAAGACCAAGACCAAAATCATTTTGTCCAAGGATGTCATCATCGAAGCTAAAAAGATAGAATCCGAGATAGACATATTTATCGGACCACCCGTGGCCGACAATGTGATCCTAAAATTCAGGAAACATTTATCCCTAGAATGCAGGGATTATCTTTCCCTTCCCATGGAATTTTCAGGCTCGAAAGATTTCGAGGAGGATGATGCAGAAATCGTTGCGCAGCCAGGAGACATTTCTTTTCACCTCGAGGATATTCAGCAGGTCTCCGAAACGGATAACGTTGCGCCTTTCGCCCATCTATTAGCTTCACCTGGTCAACACCCAAAATTTGCTCTCTCCCAGTACTCTGATACAGAGGCCGACGCCATGAGGATGGCAAATATTCTCATTCGCCATCGGATGGGGCAGGCCCAGAAATCACAGCTCTGCTTGTCATCCGAGTACTTCATAAAGCGCTCTTTCCGGCAGAAGTTGGTCAACATACCGACGAAAACGACCTTTCTTTGCTATCACTGCTGCCGAGTACTGCAGAAGAACCGATTCGCGAAGGGTCAGATATCAGGCGAATATCTCCCGGGACACGCAAAGCCTTATAAGAGGTTTTGTATCTCTTGCGGTATCCAGAACGGCAAGTTTAAGCCTGGAAATCATGTTACCATCCATGGCTGGCTTTTTCAGTTCTGCAAAATGTGTTCAATACCAACCTTGGGAAGATTCTGCACCCGATGCAACACCTGCAGCAGCTGCTTGGGGTTCGACGAGAATTTTCGGCCAAAATCGAACCGATGCCCGCGCTGCAAAGTCAAGACATTTCGCATCCATGCTGATCTTCGCAGTTCCAAGCTTCTTCAAAATCTGGAACAACTTATGTATAAGTCTAGAGCTTTCATAAACGTCCTGGCTTCTTGCGGGTGCGATTTATGTATGGGCCTTATTCGAGAGAAATGGACGATACAGCCCCATCCCATGGACCTTGTTCAACAGGAATTGCAGTTTGAGATCTATCATTTCTCTCAGATAAGCAGGATACATCCGACTGCGTTATCGAAGGAATGGCAGCCGGCGATTTTCCGAATTGACAAATTTCGAAACGTCATAGAACTGGGATACGAGGATCCGGTATTGAATGTTGTCCACAACATGAAGGCATCAAGGGTTTGCTATTTAAGGAAATATGGCTCAGCCTCGGAACTGATGCTCCATATGGAAAGCTCGTCGAGTTTTGTTACGGATGGTTCTTAAGCATGGCTTCCATAGTCTTGGTTGTTGTATGAAGCAGTTTTTATGTCGTAAGACTTTGTTTAATTTGGTACTGATTGAATACGAATTTAATTGACTTATGGTTCGTTTTTATAGACCTTGACAAAGCATATACAGGTCCTTCATATGTATCTTTATATGAAGTGGTTGACTTCTTTGGCTGCAGTACCCCCTCTGTGTTGATCTCTGCCATATGTTCAGCAAACCGGTTTTTTGTACACATGATATGCAGGGCTGAGAAAGCCATATGACGTAATCTGACAACTGTACTACCTCTATTGGAGCGCTAAAACAGTCAGATTGGTTAATCCTTGTCGGGGCTGTGGGAGCCTCCCGAGGGCTCTCGGCAACACATTTTAACCCGCCGCCGCTGCGGCCGAGTCCTCTTCTGTTTCTTTCTCCAGGCTCACAACACCTGTTTTCGATCAGCCCGCCAAACACCGCGGTAGAAGACGGCTGGTCATGGGTGTAAGTTCATTGGTTTTCCTAACCCTTACTGCTTATTTCTGACCGCCTCTGTCTACAGTCCGTTGGTGCCTCAGCCTGTCGGGCCTGGTGATCCCGATACATTCCGTAGTCCGGTTGACGGGCCTTAATACACGCAAGTAAACTTCTCACACGTGCAAAAAATAATTGTTAACCTCTACTGTAGCTAGCTCAGTACTGCCAGACTGTAACGAGCGGGCCTCTACCTCTAAGGATCCAAACACCAAAGAGGGTGGAAACCTGTCGAAGGGTTTTCCTTGAGTGGGTACAAGAAGAGGTACGTGAGGAACGAGTAGACGACTAGAGACTGAGCACTGCGTGCGAAGGCCTTGTTACCAATAGAGTCCAAATTCTATTGTGAAGTTGACCACGAAGGTCAAAGCTATCTAAGGAGTGTGGTTTATATATACGTAGGAGATTGTCTACAATCTATGTGCTCAGTTGATAGAGCGCGATCAGTTGGCCTTGGCAACTGATCGAGGGTTGCTAACTGAGCGTACCAGCTCAGTTAGCTCTATCTGCTCAGTTGGCCTTGGCAACTGAGCGGGTGGGTCCAACTGATCGCGAGAGTCACGTGACCTCGGATCCTTATGACTCCGACTTCTGTTGTTCCCTGCGGGGCTGATCCTCAACTTCCTCAACCTGTGGAGGCTGCGCCGTAACACAGACGCGGCGGGGGCTATTTCTTAGCCTCCGCACGCCCTAATCCAGGGGCGATGTAACAGTAATCGGGATCTACTAAGAGCTTCTGAGGATGTTCATCTTCCGCCCGACTCCGATGGCAACCAAGAAAATAGTTTCGCAATATACAGTCCTTCCGAGGCGCGCAGTCATTCTGCGACCACCGGAAAGACCACTACTAGCCACAATCTCGGACTTTCCTTTTCCAATCTTTGGCCAGCTGACAACGCGGAACCGCCTAATTTTTTGTCATTGAGACCCCCCCCCCAACACCCTCATGAGCTGGAGTGGCCGGAGGGATCCGTGGGAGAAAATGCGCCCGAACTTGGTCGAGAGGATCAAGTTCAGAACTCGCATTTCCCTGCAGCAGGGTCTCTACCACCGTACACTACAGTGGATCCGGGTATTCTCACTCGCAATCCTCGTCAGGTCTCTGACGGTCATGAGGAATTCGCCCTCGGCCAGGCTACCATAGAGCAGCCTCAGGACGTCATCGGTGATGGCTATTATAGACCGAGCCAAGTTGCGCCCGGGACGATTTCCCGCGGCCAGCATAGCTCAGTTGACACGGCTGTTGGACATCATGTTCATGTGGGCCACGATCAGCCTCTTTTACAGTCAGTTGCTGTGGAAGAGGGCTATGAAAGCCAGGCTCAATGTTTCCCTGAGCAGCTTTTCGATGCTGGGCTGAATCTCTCGACATCCTCGGAAGCTCGAAGAAGTGAAGATTACTCTCTGCCTGGCGATCTGCTAAGTGGAAAATACTTGGAGACCACGAGCAATGATTTATTTGGTCCCATCTCTTCGTTCGATACTACCACCAATGCATCACAAGAAACAGATGGGCATTCTATTCCGCTTGAGTCCCTTTCCTTGGAATACTCGTTTCGTTGTTCGAATTCAGAAATTTCAGAAAATTCTGCATCGGCAACGTCGTTTCATTTACTCGCAAGTCGCACTTCGCCATGTCCGCAATCTTCCAACAATGATTCTTCACCTCCTACGGTTGATATTCGAATTTCCCAGGTGCAGCATAATGCACAACGTGTCCCTATGGATGCCAATATTTCGCCGAGGTAAAGTGATACAGCCGCTATGCGCTCCTTTTTCGTAAAGTTGACAATTTTTGCAGGCATCAAAGCGGGACCACACTAAAACCAGCCAAGAAATGTGCATACCCAGGTTGCAATGCAGAGTTCCCAACCTCATCCCAACTCAGCCGTCACAACCAAACAAGACACGGCGTGCCACCAAAGAACGGGATGCTTTTCTGCACCAACACAAGCTGCAAGTTCTCTCGGCAGTTCCGAAGGTTCGATGGATTCCGTCGCAGAGACCACTGGAGAAAACAAATGAAAACTGTCCATAATCGCGCTGATGAAGACATTGGGGATCCACAAGATGAGCGAGGTCATCTTGTACCTAACAAGCAGCGAAAACGTCGGCAAAAGACTTGATGAGACGTAGAGAGGTGGAGGGGCTCTTTGTAACTTTTCCTTGCGTTTGCCTTCATCTTCCTTTTGCTTTGCAATTGTTTAGGGATCTATAGGCGGTTTTCCGCAATCGTATTCTCGTGGCCTCCAAACAAATTCGCCGAGCTTCTGCATCACGTATTCGTGCCATCTCTTCAAACATAGGACCCTCTCCCCACCTCTACCATCTCGGACAACATAAATGTAAGCCTTTCGGGATCGATCCACCAACCCCCATCTGCATCAACAACATCCCGGCGGATCCATCAATCTACCCCGCTCTGCTGTCCCCCGCCAACACCATGCTCTCCACCGCCGCAACACAGAGCCCCACCTCCGCCGCGAAGACTGAGAGCTCCACCCACTGGTACGAGGCCAACCCCCAGAGCAGCCACGCGGCACCCACCGCCAGCACGCTAAACGCCAGACAGAAAAGACACGCCAGAGACGCCCGCCTTCCCTTGCCGCCGCCGAGACGCCGTGAATCCAGCAGAACGACGAGGTTCAGACAGGCGGTGCCGAGCAGGAGGAGCGTTTCGGCGAGGGTCGTCCAGAAGATGGTGGTGGGTTGAGGGGGGGAAGCCGACGAAGGCGAAGAGGCGATTGCGTACATCTGGCAGCCGGTGGCCGGGAGCGCGAAGATGAGGAGTAGGCGCCAGGTGAGTGGAGGCGGATGGGAGGGGGCGAGGTCTTTCTGAAGCGAGCGTGTCGTCGATGACGCGTGAAGGCGGCGCGGAGGCGGCGGTGAGGCGGCTGCGATGTCCTGCCTTTGAAGTCCGAGCGGGGATTTGATAGCAGGGATGTTCCGGAGGTGAGCGGAGAAGGGTCTGGACGGCGTAGATATCTGCGGCAGGTTTAATTGCTGGTGGTGTTGTCAGCTTGAATCTTGTAGGAGAAGAGATAGGGGAGCGTACTTGATGATTCGGTAATGTAGCTTCCATGTTGAAATCTGTCATTGAAATTGCTTGCAGTACGAAGTCTCAGAAGGGAGAATGTGAGTTGCTTGTGCGTTCGCTCGCCCATACTGTACATTCATCATATATGATACTCGGACGAGAGCCTTTCTTTGATACGAGGGGCTTTCAGGACGTGGCGAAGGGCTCTCTTTCTCACGAAAACTGGGATAATCCGAGAGCCTCCATATGATGCTAGTCGTCGCTCGCGGCGAGAGCCCTTCGAGACTGACCAATGACATTGCCCCACAGCTTCTGTCCTCTTTTGGGAGGCTCTCGTCTGACGGGATGCAGCTGAGAACTTTTAAGTATCCCTAAAATGCCTTCTCAAGGATTATATCAAGTTTCGGGACAGATCTGGGCTAATTTGACGTCGGTTCTTGGGGCGTGGGATTGTAAGCACGCGCTGTCTTCACGAGCTCGTTAGCAAACCTCAGAGTGGAAGCAGTTTTCAGAAATCTCGAACTTGATTCGCGGGCAAATTGATTTTCGATCACAGCATGCGCTCGGCTTCCAATTCTCCGTCATATCTCCCTATTGATTCTCCAAGCGGTCCACACCAGTCTGGAATATTGAATTGTCTATGGTGAGCCTTGGTAAAGTCCCAGTACTCGGGGTACCAGCCCGAGAATGCTCAGTCAATGGTAGAAATAATAAGGTTTTTGCGGGAAATGATGTGCCACATGTATAGATCTGCATGCGCAAAGTAAGTCTTGTACTGTGGGTTGTGGCATTCTATAACCTTGGCACCGAAGGTCTGGGTTGACTCATCAAGAGGGATATCGCCGCGAAGAAGAGAATGGCAATCAGCATGCGTCTTGAAAGGGCCCCAAGGTCTTGTTCCTGTGCGTGCATCGAAACTTGTGCTGTGAAGTGGACGCAACGATCTGGTCCTCTGGTGGAGGCAGCGCTCGCAGCTCTTCGACGTAATCCGAGATGGGATTGATCAGATTGGTCTTCTGCTCAGGTGAAAGGTCGTCCTATGCGCTTTCCAAATCTTGAACCTTGACGTACTCCATCTCGATGTAGAGATCAGGTCCTCGATGGTGGGCTTTGTAGACCTTTGGTATTGAAATAGCGGTTTTGTTGCGGATGAATTCCATTGCTTCGAGCTCAGATTCATGACACGGACTTTACATGATTCTTCCTGGAGTGATCTTGACTACCCCGGACGATAATTCGCCGAAGATTAACGTCCAAGCCAGATGCGAAAGGTTAGCAGAAGCGCAACCATGGCGAGCCATGTTGCCGCGTTTCCCTAACGAAGCTGATATTTCCTGGCGCTTTAGTTGTTGCTGACGAGGACTTGGTTCTATTTCAGGCAAGTTTCATAAAGCGTCGTAGGCGACTTGTCGAACCGATAGGTCTGGCTACCGTCGTGGTTGAAAATCTGGAAACCCGCTTTTCGTATTGTTCATGGAGCTCACTTGCAGCGCCACAGAAACGTTTAGAGAATCCTGAACGTGTCACGGGAATCACTACATGCTTGTGATTGATCAGCGCAATGGTGGCATTGTGTTGATGATGATGTGGTTGTGTTCGTGCGGTGATGGTGGTTTGTTGTTGCGGCGGTCGGCAAGACGCACCCCTGCACCAAAACCCCTGTCGTGACAAGCGGAAATCATTTCTACCTGAACTGTCGTCCGCTTGTCACGACAGGAGGCTTGGCACCTCGAATTCGTTTGCTTCTACCACTCAATTCCGTCCACAAGGACGTTTTCAACCCCTCGAAATAGACAAGAAGGATGGCTTCCGTCAAGCCAAGGTAACGAACAGTATGGAACAGTGACTTGGAGGAAAACCCCTCCACGCGACGAGACAGGTTTAGTATTGTGTATATAAAGCATGCACTATGCCCAACAATCATCGATCACCCGAAACACCATCAGCAGCCCAGCTGACTAAATCTCTTCGATGGTCTAGTGGTCATGATTTCCGCTTGTCACTGCCACCCTGGTAGATTGCCAGAGCAAGTGGATTGTTACAAGCGCGGGAGACCGGGGTTCGATTCCCCGTCGGAGAGTAATTTTTTTGGTCTTTTTGTCTAGGTGCTGGTTGGTAGCATTTATCCCCTTTTGTTATATAAGCGCCTAACGTCGTACACGCCCGTATAGGCGCTAGAGCTTCATGCCATGAGAGTAGTGTCGCTCCGAATTGCCCGAGGAGCTTGGTTGCCATCATGAACTTTGCTGCTATAATGGCTGGCTGTGCTGCGCTGGCTTAGCAGCTTCTTTAGATCCGTCGTCCAGTGTCTCCGTCCTCTCTTATCCGGCATACGGAAGGTGAGTCTTAGCTCGTCGAACTTGCTGCACATGTAGCTGTATATATATCCTTCTAGGTTCTCTTCAGCTGGGAGCGAGTTGCAGGGTTTTCTTGTTGAGCTTCAGGTTCTCGCCGCAGGATCTGCCCAAGGCACCTTCATGGTTCAAACTGTAACAAATATAGGAAACCTGCCGTCTTTCTTGCACAGTCTAATGAATAAGAATCGTCAGACTGACTGAAGGGATTACGTGTAGAAGGGAAACAGCAAGGGTAACATGAAGCAGAACATTGAGGTGGCTACTGTGACGGTTTAGACCGTTGGGTGTGTGCCCCGGT
This sequence comes from Botryosphaeria dothidea, assembly GCA_011503125.2. Taxonomy (NCBI): domain Eukaryota; kingdom Fungi; phylum Ascomycota; class Dothideomycetes; order Botryosphaeriales; family Botryosphaeriaceae; genus Botryosphaeria; species Botryosphaeria dothidea. The sequence continues at coordinate 827,684 of WWBZ02000011.1, forward strand.
ATAGCGCAAAGACCCGATTAGTGCAATTGCACTATTCCGGAGGATTAGGGACTAATTGCCACCCCTGCGTAACATTACATAAGTAATCTTTTAGTGCAAATTGTCCACCCCGGTCAACACCCCACCGACTGGTGTAAAAGCGACGATATCGGATCGCCTATATATAGAGGCTCAATTCTGCTTAAGCAGAAACAGTTCATATAATAATAGAGGATGCGGGTGGCGGTGCTTTAGAACGCTATATGTGACGTATGCGTTATGCTCTGCTATCGGTTTGGTCGGCCGGGTAGTAGGATAAAACGTATCGTGAAAATTTATACGCATGGTGTTGAGAGAATTTATAAATGGGCGCAAGGGACGATTGGGAAAGAGTGGGATACTCATACTAGGATACACGAAAATCTCGCATCTCTCGGACCTTTTCTCAATCCAGCCCAAGTGCCCGCCTGGATGGCACCTGCCGACGGCCCCGTTGTGACATTCGACCTTCTAATGCTTCATAGCCTACTCCGGTCGCTTCCTCTAGCATATCTTTACCGTCCTCATCGTCCTCATCGTCCTCGTCCTCTTCGCTACATTTGTTTGTACATAAGTGCGAAGTATAGCACTTTAAGGTGCAGAAGCGGGCCTGCTTCGAGCACCTACACTTCTTATTTCTATAGCCGCGGGGGCCGCAGTTGCAACGCACTTTAGGCTTATTAATATGCCCGTGCTCCATTTTAGCGACGTATACTACTAAGATCTTATTAGTACGACCGCGGAAGACGTTTTCGGGCAGGTAGTAAGTCGCATGGACGAGCATAAGCTCGTTCGGTGGAAAGAAGTAATTAATGATCCCGTATTTGGTCTAAATCTCGTAATAGCCATTCCTACTGTTAATCACCTTGCCGAAATAGCGTCGAATATTGCCTCGTCGGTCCTGCGCGGGCACAGGGAAGGTGACTTAGTCGTGAAGGTTAATTTGCTAATATTTGTGAGTCCTGCTGTGCTTGCTCTTCATAATCTCACGAAGTCGTTTTTGCGTGCCTCGTACCTGTTCATTACACTGGCGGCCCTTATAGGGCGATTCGGATGGTTCTGACTGTGTAGCTGGGGTCACTCACTCATTAAGGTCTAAAAAGCGCACCTAGCGCGGTATAGACCCCGCGAGGGCGAGGGCGGCAGAGACGAGTCCCGTTGTCTTAGCCGTAATGGATTCCTCTTCTGCCTCTTCTGCCGTATTCGAAGAACCCCCCACGGCCTCCTCTATAGGCTTATACTCTCTTACTAACCATCTCTTAGCAGCGACGAGTTTAGCACCTCGCCACCCGGCCGCTAGTAGGTCTAGCTTAATCATAGCGTCTCGTAGTTCAGGTGGCCCCTCTAAGCCATCATTAAGCTTATAACGGACGCGAGGATTCACCAAAATACCCTTCTTGTGGAGCTCTTTCAATCCGCCTTGGCGGATATTGATTTTAGCCACGCGCTCAATGACGTGGCTACGTAGGGACTTATCGTTAAGCACAGGATAATCAGGGTCGTTAAAAAGAGCCCGGGAAACGGACGGAAGAGTAGGTGCTTTATCCTTATCGTCGTGAGGGTCCAGGGTCGAGATTTTAGTAGCTGGGCAGGTGCTCTTATGGAGGAAAACGACGTTATCGTCGTCGGCTAGGTCGTCTCGGTTCACAGGAGGAGAAAGATCGCCATCCCGGCTACTAATAGGTCCAGAGTTCCCGCCCGGATAGGGAAGGTCGGCGGGACTCACGCCCTCGGCATCCTGCCACTCATCGTCGAGGACCTCATCAATCTCCAAGTCCTCGCGGAGCGCAGGGCTCACGGGATGAGAGTTCATCTGGCGTCCGAAGACGATAAAGTACGGCGTCTTCCCCTTTAGAGCCCTTTTTGGCGTAGCGTTCAGCTGCATTGCGACTTCAGCGCATGCGAAAGCAAGGTCTCGCTCCCCCATCGTCCTCGCAATGCTCACAAGCTTTTACTTGACCTGAGCGTTGTTCTGCTCAATCAGACCGTTGGTCCGTGGGTGCCGAGGGCGACTGAGGACTTGCTTAATACCAAGTTGTTGCAGGAGTAGCTTCAAGGCTTCTTTAAACTCGCTACCTCTATCGCTTTGGCATATATCGGAAGGCCCAAAGGCTACAGCCCATCTGCAGCTATATCAGCTCAATCCAGCTTATACGGATCATTGCTCATACCGTCTAAAGTTCTTCGCCACTTCAGCAGCGGACTTGGTGCGCATAGGGTACAACTGATAGTACTTTAAAGAGCAGTCCTTAATGCAGAGGACGTATTTGTACTTCCCATATGGGTCGTTGCGGAAGTCTATAAGGTCGATTTGGACGCGCTCGAAGAGACATAGAGTCACAATTGGGCGTAGCGGTGCCTTATTATAAGATGACTCGTTCTGTGTACAAAACTTGCATAGCCGCCGAAACTCGGCAACGTCATCTTCGGTGATTCCGTATCGATCTTGCGCAAGGAATTTAGTAGTCGGTTCGATGCCCGCATGATTAAGGAAGAGATGGGCCTCCTTGATCGTGTCGAACATGTCACCCTTATGGATGACCTGTAAATGGTTAGCAGGCGTCGTAGGTGGAGCTTAATTCTAATTCGATGTAGAGGGGATTAAGAAAATATAGAAAGCTCTCCTCTCTTCTCCTCGCATATTATATTATACTCTAATACGACAACTTACCTTTAGTTTAGGTTTACCTTTTTGGGAAAGTCGATACAAGCCCTCCTTCAACGTTGCGCCGGCACCATTATAGTAAGTGTAGTATCGACGAGCAGTCTAAGCGGCCTAGTAGGTGGGGGAGGACGCGTCGGGTAGCGTTTTGATCCATCTGATATAATCGTTGTACCGTTTCAGGGTAAAGCGCACTCGTTTTTTCCTCCCGGTGTCACTCTGCAGGTATACTTCGAAGAATGACTTCGCGTTTGGTGGTAGAGGGTCCTCTGCGAGGTTTGAGTTGGCTGGGCGGCGGGGCGGCGCCATAGTGTTGAGGACTGTAGGACTGAGAGATAGATACCTATGCCGCAGCGAAGCTACTCTTATACACCAAAATTTCGCAGGTAAGTAATGAGTATCTCCATGCGACATCGTCGCAAGCGTAACTCGTAAGTTGGTAGCACTGCAGTTACGCGGAAGCGGCTCCTACAGCTTAACACTATATTGTCAACGCTATGCTTTTTGTAATTATATACATTTGATACCGACCTTTATTGCTTAGGCGAAGCGAGGACTTATAATTGGTGGTAATGGCAGGGGGGTTGCTAAGCGATGCCGTACGAAACACCACCTCGTCACCGCTAAATAATCGCACGACTTACCCAAAGCAGCAGTAAGGGGTGGTAATTAGTCTCTAATCCTCCGGAATAGTGCAATTTTACTAATCGGTGGGTTTTAGTAACTAATCGGCTCGATTAGTAACTGATCGGGTTTTTGCGCTATACCGGGGCACATGACTACGTGCACTGACTTCGATCCAGCTAAAATGCTCTCGAGGCAACCCATGCAGCAGCTGCTTGGGCACCAAAGAGCAATGCATCCATCGCAATGATGATGCGAAGCGGCGCCCGGTATCCCAAGAGTACGTGGCTACGCTGGAGAACCGAGTAGCATGGCTGGAATCCTTCATCAAGAGAGTGCGCGACGCGCCTCCCGAAGACCGAGAGGAAATGCTTGCCGAGGTTTCGTTCCAAGACCACCTTGGCTCACCACCAGCCAGAAAGCCAGGCGGCCAGGTCTCAGTCAAACCACCCTCTTCTCATCTCCAACTTGGACCCGAAGGATCACTCATATATCACGGTCCCACAAGCATCTTTCCCGCAACCATATGCCCAGCTTTTCCGACCGTCAATCCCGCGCCTGCCAATGCGCTGTATTTGGATGATGTTGCTGACCACTTTGGCCTGGATGAGGACGCTATCGCCGCCGCCCTGCATACCTTCTTCAAGTGGCAATATCCCTATTTTATGTCCATTTACCGTGAGGTTTTCTTGAGAGAGCGCTACGGAAGCAGGACAGACAGCAAATACTGGTCACCCGCTCTCTTGTATGCCGTTTGCGCGTTAGGTTCCTCCATGCTGTCTGACACGCCACAGGGAGGCATAGGAGACAGATTCTTTGGCGCGGCCGAAAGCATCTTGATGGTGTCTGGGCTCAACCAGCCACGAATTACATCTATACAGGCCTTTCTCTGCTTGGCTTTCTATGAAGTGGGAAGAGGAAACCTTTCCAAGGGCTGGGCATTCTCGGGTACGCAGGGAAAGCGCAGTGAATGCATGCACCAATACTAACACATGTCGCAGGCATTGCATTTCGGATGAGTCAAGATCTGGGATTTCAGTGCGATCCACGATACTGGGTTGACGAAGATCAGACAATTGCAAGTCCAGAGGACATTGAGATTCGCCGACGTCTGTATTGGGGTTGCTTTTCATCCGATGAGTATGCTGGAAATCTCGAGGGGCTTTCCTCACATGTGGCTCACAATGGACAGGATTATAAGTTTCATGCTCGGCCGATCGCCTTACCTACATGAAGATGAAGCAGCTGTTGAGCCAACAGAAAGGCTGCCGTAAGTATATGGCCGCCTACCCGTACCTTGACACGCTGTAGCTGAAATTGCCTGAAGTGACTTCCCAGAAATGTTGACATGGCTACCTGTTGGATTCCAGCCCAAGGATAGTGACTCCGATCCTCCAGAATTGCAGAATATACCAGGCCTCCTACCCGCATTCCAGAGTCTGATTGAGTTGACCAAGATCATGCAGAATATACTCATCAAACTGCACCCCGCAAGGGCATCCGTGCCGTCTGCAACAGGAAACTCACCCCCATGCCAGACATCAGTCGTTGATTCTCTGAACTTGCAGCTTTGTCGATGGCAAGAATCATTGCCACAACTTCTCAAGTGGAACAGATGGGAGCCTTCAACGAAAGCACTGTATCCACACGTGGCCGCATTGCAGTAAGTTCAAACAAAAATAGTCCGAACTGACTACACCCGACTGACATGGGCTGGCATCTCCCAGCATTATGTTCAATGGCATACGCGTGTGTCTGAACATGGACCATGTAACCACGGACACTGTCCTGGCCGAAAATTCGAGGAAAATACGCATCTCTTCATTCGAGAGTATTGTCGCCTTAGTTCGAAAGTACAAAAACCAGCACGGCTTGCGGCATGCTCCCATGACTTTTGTCTACGGCATTGCACAGGCGATATATGCAATCCCGGGCTCCAGAAGTGGAGCAAATCCAGATCAGAATGACCCGTCGACTTTGAAGGAAGTGGAATCCTTACTCCAGGCTCTAGATGAGTGTGCTATTACTTGGCCGCTGGCATCAAGAGCAAAGGAAAAAATAATCCAGTCCATAAATACGAGCGGTGTCGACATTTACACGTAATATTGATGTTACTCTGCGGTTATAGAACCCCACCCCCCCCCCCTCAATTTTTCCCGGGCCATATCAGACAGTGGTCTACCAACGCGGCCAGAAAAGGCTATTACTTAACTCTCACTCCAGGGGTATTCCAACATCCTTCCCAAGCCTCAACACCTCCGCAAACCGCCGCACATCATCCACGTTATTATAAAAAGCAAACGACACGCGCACGCCGAGCCGGTAGTGCTGCACAATCACCCCCTTCTCCTCCAGGAAGTCCTTCCACCGGGCATCAAACAGCCGCAACACGTAACAATGCGGCGAATGCCTCTCCCTCTCCCTCGGCCCGACAATCTCGACCCCGAGCCCCGCACACTCCTCCCTCAACACATCTCCCAACGCGTACAAATGGCTCTCCACCTCCTCCGGCCCCATGGTATCCAGATAAAACGCCAACCACACACTCGCCGCATCCGCCGCGACGAGGCTCGAATTCAAATGCTCGAACCGCCCCGCGCCCTCCCGCCACACCACGTCTCGCTCCCCATCCGCGACAAGATCCACGCGCAAGTTGGCGGCGGCACCGGCGCGAGCGTTGCGAGCGCGGCCGGGTCGACGTACAGGCCCGCCAGCCCGGTCGGGCAGCCGAGCCCCTTGTGCAGGCTGAACGCCGCGGCGGACACGCCGAGCGCGCGCACGTCGACGCGCGCGCGGCCGAGGAAGCCGACGCTCTGCGTCATGTCGAGCAGCACGTGGACGCCGCGCGGGCGCAGCGCGGCGCTGATGGCGGCTGCGTCGTTGAGCTGGCCGCTGTGGAACACGGCGTGCGAGAGGCCGACGGCGCGCGTGCGCGCGTCGACGTGCGTCAGGAAGGTGGCGGCCGACGCGAAGCAGATCGTGTCGGCGGACGGGTCGATGACGCGGACTTCGAGGCCGAGCGAGCGGAGCGCCAGCCAGGCGTAGGCGTGGTTGGGGTGCTCGGAGGAGAGGACGAGGATGTTGTCGCCCGGCGTGAAGGGGAGGGAGCGGATGATGTGGTTGAGGCCTTCGGTCGTGTCGCGGGTGAACTGGAGGGTGGGGGTGTTAGTGGTGGGTTGAGAGGGAGGGAGAGCTGCGGGCTTACGGCGAAGGAGGAGGGGGAGGGCGCGGGTTTCCTCGGCACGGGATTGCCAGGTGGCTTTGGGGCGTGGGTTGTATAGGCCTTCGGAGAGGTGTTTGGTTATGGCGGAGTGGACGATGGTGTTTACGGGTGGAGCGAAGGAGGAATTGAGGTATGTCACACCCAGCTCATTGACGAGGGGGACCAGGGAGCGGTAAGAGGAGATTTTGGAGGCTCTTTCGGCGGCCATTGTGGTCGTGGCGAGAGATGAGATGGTGGTGGTTGCGGTTGTCGTCATGGTGAATCTGGAGGTGTTCTGGGTCAACTGACGGCTTGTGGATTCATCTACTGGCGCCTTCGGGATATTGTAGGACTCATACATGTCTTCTTTCCCTAAGGACTCGACTCAAAATCGGAAGCGGTTGAGAAAGATGGACTAGGCAAGAGAGAGAAACAGTGCCCTTATTTAACAGGATCCCATTACATCGGCAAGACTACAGCTTCCCGATAGCCTGCGACTTCGGGTGGATCCACAGCACCATTAACTGTTCTCCCTGGACTTGGGCCTCCGCTTGTTGGCCACGCTGTGCGGAGTTGAGCCTCCGACGCTCGGGCCACTTTGCATGTCATGGTCGACGGAGTTGGACCTCCGGCGCTTGAACCACCGCTCAACGCCACAATCGGCCTTGTATCATTTCGGCCCGGCGAACTGCTCCAACATCATGAGATTCGGTGTTGGTTGCCATAACATCTCTCCGCATCTGCGGGGTACCCAGCCAGAGAACTGATAGTCCTTCAGCCCAATCCATGCATGCTTCAAACGAGAGGCTGATAAGACTGAAGACATAAATAGTGGTCCACACCGAATCAACCAGCCCTCAGCAGCTTGTTGCTCTTTTCCAACCATGCTCCACAACAGCAAAGACTCGAAAGCAGCCATCCCCGCCGAAGTCGATGAAGATGTTGTTGCAGGCCAAGTCGACCCGTGCGACGACCTCGGCCGCGAGTTTAAGCCGCGCCATGTTTCAATGATTGCCATCGCGGGTGCCATCGGCACTGGGCTGATCATTGGGAGCGGAACCGGGCTTGTGCGGGGAGGGCCCGCCAGTCTGTTCATCGCCTACTGCATCATCGGGGCTGTCGTGTATTTTCTTATGACGGCGCTGGGAGAGATGGCGACTATGCTGCCCATGCAGAAAGGGTTTGCCGGATACGCAACCCGCTTTGTTGATCCGGCCCTTGGGTATGAAAATACCCGTCCTGCTGTATTGATCAGTGTGCTGATGCCAGAACTGACAGGTACGCTGCCTGCTGGAACTACTTCTTCAAATATGCCATTGTGCTGCCAAACAACCTTACAGCCGCCGGCATCATCATTCAATATTGGCGACCCGATCTCAACGTTGCCATATTTGTCGCTGCTTTCACCGTCGTCATCGTCGCCTTGAACGTAGGAGTCACCCTTTACTCCCCATCCAGCACTTCCTTCGCTCACACAAACGCAGCTTCTCCACGTCTCTTTCTTCGGCGAAGCCGAGTTCTGGATGTCCGCCGTCAAGCTCCTCGTCATCGTCCTCCTCATCCTGACCTGCCTCGTCATCTCGCTCGGCGGCCAACCCTCCCACGACCGCCTCGGCTTCCGCTACTGGCGCGACCCGGGCGCATTCGGCAGCTACCTCGTCGACGGCGCGACGGGCCGCTTCCTCGGCTTCTGGGCGTGCATGGTGCAGGCCTGCTTCGCCTACACCGGCACCGAAGTGGTCGGCGCGGCCTTCGGCGAGACGCCCGCTCCGCGCAAGAACGTGCCCAAGGCCATCCGCCAGACGCTGTGGCGCATCCGCTCCTTCTACTGCCTCGGCGCGCTCGTGCTCGGCATGGCCGTGCCGCACACCAGCCCGGACCTGGTCGGCGCCACCAAGACCAAGACGGGCGCGAACGCCTCGCCGTTCGTCGTCACGGTCAGGCTCGCCGGCATCCCCGCGTTCCCGGACGTCGTCAACGCCTGCCTCCTCGTCTTCGTGCTCTCGGCCGCTAACTCGGACGTCTACACTGGCTCGCGTACGCTCTACGGCCTTGCTAAAGACGGCCAGGCGCCGGCGCTGCTGGCGCGGCCGCGGGAGAACGGCATCCCGCTGCTCGGCGTGCTCGTCACCGCCGCCTTCACCGTGCTCGGGTACATGAATGCGTCAAAGTCGGCGGCTACCGTGTTCGGCTACTTCGTCTCCCTGGTCACCGTGTTCGGCACGCTGAACTGGATCTCGGTTCTGGTGTCGTATGTGCAGTTTACCCGCGGCATGGCTGCCCAGGGCATTGACAGGAAGATCATGCCGTATCGCGGTCCGCTCCAGCCGTATGGTGCTTGCTGTGCGCTTTTTGTGACTGTTTTGGTGACGTTCTTCAATGGTGCGTTCTCAAAGATCTTCTTCAAGCAGGTCAGATCGTTAACTTCAACACAGGCTGCAATGCATTCATACCGGGGTTTTCAATATCTACCTTCATGACTTCCTACATCGGTATCATTGTCTATCAAAAAAACATGACCACGCCAAAAAATCGACCCCAAGCTACGGCGCCGGGAGAGGGCCCCAGGGACTCTCCTAGGCCCAGCGAGACTCAAAACACCACTCAGAGTAGCTGCAGCCGCGTCGTGGTTGATGTAGAGGCCGCAGGAAGGGGCGAACAGCCCCCTCCAGTAACCACCTCTACCCAACCACAACGCACCCCCAATAAACCGTAGGGCACCCAGTACAGCGTAGAATACGTTAAAAGAGCCTCAAAGACAGCAGACACCCTCCTCCAAGCCCTACAAGCATCCGCTAGCCTCCCTTTAGTCCTCTCCAGCCAGGTGAAAAATTTTCTCGACATTGCCAAGATAATCTTCCAGGATCATATCTCTATATGCCAGGAGGTAAACACCAAGGAACCCGGCCTTAAGGATATCCTTAAGGAAGTGCAGCAAGTCCAGAAGATATCCTAAAGCCTCCTACCCCCCCGGCCACCACTGAGCTTACCCTACACTTCCCAGATAAGACGAATAGACAGGAGGTCGCCAACCTCTCTAATGAGGCTATCATCAAGAAGATTCAGGCAGGGAAAAGCCTAGCGTGTAAAAAGGTGCTAGCTGCTAAGAAGCTCCCCAGTAGGGACGTTAAGCTCTTTATGCCTAATACTTAGACCAGAGCAGCCCTCCTCCAGGACCAGGAATAGACTACAGGACTAGGCAGGGAAGTCCACCCTAACCAGCAGCTCTACTTAGTACTAGTCCACAACGTCCCCCTCAAAGGCATTAACATCAAGGATCCCCAGGCCGCCCAAACCCTTCAGGATTAGAATCTATCCCTACACCTAGGACTACGTATTAGCAAGCTAGCCTGGCTAAAGAGGAAGCTCCTAGAGGGGAAAACTCACTTAGCGATTATTCTTAGCACTACAGACCCCGAGGCAGCTAACCAGATTATTACTAAAGGACTTATTAGTAACTATGCGCTCTACACAGTAGAATACTATAGTATAGCCTTTATAGTAACCCAGTGCTTTAAGTGCCAGGACTATGGCCATATCTCTACCTACTATAGAAGGGAGAATAAGTATAGCTAGTGTGCAGAGGCATATAACACCCAAGAGTGCCCTAAGGAAAAAATGCAGTGTGCAAACTACTTATAAAAGCACACGGCCTAGAGCAACGCCTGCCTAGCACGCAGAGCCCGCCAGGCAAAGGCCACCTAGGCCCGCCTAGCGGCTCTAGAGAGGTATAGGGTAGGATACCCTATGGCTAAGACACAGCCCTAAACCAACTAGTTAACGGTCGGGCCAAGGAAGAGGCCCAGAGAGGAGGAGCCGGCCAAGAGAGGGCCAGGCAGGCCAAGGGACTTGAGCCGCCCCCCGCCTCCTAACCAAATACGGTTTACCGGACTTAACAGCTCCCAGCATGCCTCGGGGAAGGAGCCCGCGGGAACTCCCTCCGCCTCGCAGCCTATACTACCGACTCCCTCGCAGCCTAACTTAGAGATAGAAGAAAGTCAATATTAAATACAGGCGCTTTCTCTATCGTATAGTATAACGTCTATAAGAGCAAGGATAGGGTAATACTCCCGCTCTTCAAGGAGGTAGACCCAAAAATCTACTATATCCTAGCTATCTAGGAACCCTAGAGGAACCCGAGGGTCAAGACAATAGCAAGATACCCTGCCTACCATACAGTTTTCCCTTAGGAGGGGACGGCAAGAACCTGCTTCTTTATAAGCAAGGCTATTACCCCTAACTCCTAGCAAGCAACAGTCCACTCACCAGATCTCATTATACTATCCCTTATCACTAGGACATATATAATCTATATCCATAACTGCTATAACCCCCCACCAGCCTCCTATACTAGCACGGCTCTAGAAACCTTATCCCTTCTCCTAGAAGCTCTTAGAAAACTAGGGAAGCATATCCTCCTAGGAGACTTTAACCTCCACCACCCTATCTGGGGAGGTATAACCTCCCTAATATACTATACACTTGTAGATAACCTTATCGAAATAGCTACTATAGCTAGCCTTAACCTAGCCCTCCTAAGAGGTACTATTACGAGGAGAGAGGGTAGTAGTGTTACGGTTTGAACCCTAAGGGTGCCTTGGATGGATCCTGCGGCGAGACCTTGGGTTGAGAGGACCCTGAAGCTCAATGAAGCTCAACAAGAAAACCCTGCAACTCGCTACCAGTAAAAGGGACTCTGGAGAGATATATAAGCAGCGCTATCTTACTCAAACCTTTCTTTCTTTTCTCTTTAGCTTAGTCTTCTCGTAGATAGTAATGCCACTGCATTTCCGCGAGTGCACCGGATGCAAGCCATCACATTAGACTAAGCTCCTCTTTCAAACCACTAAAGCTCGATGGCATAGTGGGGGTCAACTGTAGATAGCCGCCTTAGGGCCTCGCTCAGTTAGTAAAGAGTACGACAATAACCGAACGATGCGATAATACGATACGTAACGACTACGACGGTTCCCCTTCCTCTATACGCTATAGCTCCCACGTGAGCACTGCGTTCTCTTCCCTTTCCTCTATACGCTATAGCTCCCACGTGAGCACTACGTTCTCATTCTCCTTTCCTCTATACGCTATAGCTCCCACGTAAGCACTGCGTCCTCATCCCCTTCCTCTGTGCGCCAGAGCTCCCACGTGAGCACGGCTTCTCTCTACTAAAGTTACTAAGAAGTTTAGGATAGTAGCTAGGCTCGTTGCTAGTTGACTATACCTGGGAAATCGTTTAAGAAGGTGTCCGTGTAGGCACTTAAGAAGGTTCCCGAAGGAAGTCCTTTAATAAAACGACAGTGTAGCGTTTGAGAAGGCACGAAGAAGTCCCTAAAAGAAGATCTAAAAGGAGATCTTAGAGAGGGCACCCAAGAAGACACCCAAGAAGACACCTAAGAAGACACCCAAGAAGACATCCAAGAAGACATCTAAGAAGACAACTAAGGAAGATACAGAACGATACCCAAGACCAAGGGGCTTCGGTGGCTACCGAGAACAACGAGCAAAGCCTACTACAGTAGCTCGTCCAACTACTAGCTAGACCTACGTCCCCAAGAAAGAACGAACCCACGAAATAACTCGGCCTATTAGCTAAATATAGAGGAGACCGAGATCAACTCGAACCATGGATTGCTTAAGCGAATGCAAAACTAAACGTCGACTACACCAACTATACTAAAGCAACGAAGTTCTTCGCGTTATATAACCGGTTAAGAGGGGAAGCTGCCCGCCAACTATAGCCCTAGATTCAAGCGGTTACGGCAATAAGTAATGCTACGGTTACCAACCTTATTGTACAGCTATGCCTATCCTTTAGCGACCCGTATACTAAGGAGAAGGCCTAACGCAAGCTTTATTAACTCCGTTAAGCCAGTAAGTCCTTTATAGAGTACTTTACCGAGTACCGGAAGCTCCTACTAGAAGTAGGAGGCACGGACTAGCTAGACGAAATTAAGAAGTCCTACCTCGAGGCTAGACTTAGTAGGGAGCTTTAATAATAAATAATCGGCCTTACGAAACCGGACTAGCAGTTCGAGGACTACTATATAGAGCTTAAGCGAGTAAGTAACTAGTTAGAAGCTTTTTAACTACGTACCTAGAAGTTTAGGAATAACCTCTAGAAGACGCCGGCAACTATAACAAAGACTACTACGTATCTAAAGCCCCCTTAAAACGACTAAATAGACTAGGAACTAACGGGCCTAGCTAAAGCCGTACTAACCTAGAGAGCTAAATAGGTAACTTAAGATAAGATTAACCGACGCCGTTAGAACAAGCTTTGCACGCGTTATAGCGCCTTAGGACACTAGTGGCAAGCATATCCTTATGCATCTGCCTACCGTCCAGCTTAAGCCGCTAGTACTAGGCAACTAGAGTAAGAGACTCTTCTATAACTAGAGGAGGTGTTAGAGGTTAACGAGAATTCGGAAAAAGAATAGCTTCTAATAAAATTCGCTATTAGGAGTAAAAGGAGTAAAATAAGCTTTAAGAAGATTGGAAGTAATTCGAGAATAAGCATATAGAAAAACCACCCTTCTTAGTTTCGGTACTTATTAATAAGGAGACCTCTACTTAAACCCTTATCGATTCTAGGTACTTATCCTATAGCTTTATCGATACTTAATTTGCTCGAAAATATAAACTCCAGCGTATCCCTATCCGACCAAGATAAATCTAGTTAGTTAATACTATTACCGACTCCTAGATTACCGAAGTAGCAATTGCCGAGATCGATATCGGCGGATACTAAACGAAAAGAGCTTACTTCTATATAGCTCTAAGGATTAAAAGCTATAAAGTTATTCTTAGCTTACTATAGTTAGTAAAAGAGAGAGTAGAACTAGATATAGAAAAATAAATCCTTAGATTTAAGGACTCTAGCCTAGTAGTATAAAGCTAGAGAGAGAGAAAAGAACTCGACTATAGAAGGGTCGGAGCCGCTAGGTTCCGCCTTCTTACGAGGAAGAAACGACTTAGTTACTAGGTTTTCTTAGTAAGTCTAGCTAATATTAATAAAGTACTTACTAAGAAGAAGTATACGGACCTAAGGACGAAACTACTAGCCTAGTTAGATAAACGGTTTCTTAATACCTTCGATAGAAGTAAAGCCGATAAGTTACCTCTATACCGACCTAGAATCGATTATTAGATTAAGCTTAAGAAAGATAAGAATGGGAGGACACTAGTGGCCCTATAGGGACCCTTATATAATATATCTAGAGACGAACTACTAGTACTCTAGAAAACGCTTATAGAGCTACTCGATAAAGGCTTTATCCGTGTAAGTAATTCTCTAGCCGCAGCGCTAGTCCTCTTTGTAAAGAAACTAGGTAGAGGCTTACGATTCTATTATAACTACCGAGCCCTTAATTAACTTATACGGAAGGATCGATATCTACTACCTCTTATCTAGAAGACCCTTAACCGGATTAGTAAGGCAAGATAGTTTACGAAACTCGATATAATCGTAGCATTTAATAAGATTCGGGTTAAACTAGGAGATAAATAGCTTATAGCCTTTTAAACCCGCTTTAGACTATTTAAGTAGCTTATTACTCCCTTTAGACTAGCTAATGCACTAAGCACCTTTTAACGATATATTAACTAGACCCTATAGGACTTCCTAGACGACTTCGTATCGGCTTATATCGATAATATACTTATTTTTACCGAGGGATCCCGTACCTAATACCGAGAGCACGTAACTAAGGTTCTCGAAAAGCTATAAGCAGCGGGACTATAGCTTAATATCGATAAGTGCGAATTCGAGGTTTAGTTAATAAAGTATCTTAGATTTATTATCGAAGCTAGGAAAGGTATCCGCATAGACCTAGCTAAGGTAAAAGCTATTTAGGAATAGAAAATACCAACTATAGTTAAAGGAGTACTTAGATTCCTTAGCTTTGCGAACTTCTACCGGCGCTTTATTAATAAATACTCGAAGTCTACGGCTCCGTTATATATACTTATAAAGAAAGACGTTCCGTTCTATTAGATAGAAGGAGTAGAAAGAGCGTTTCGAAAGCTAAAGAAGGCCTTTATTACGGCACTAATCCTTACCTAATTTAACCCGGACCGAAAGATAATCCTCGAGACTAACTTCTTAGAATACTATATAGGAGGAATTTTATCCTAATACGATAATAATAGAGTGCTCCGGCTAGTTACCTACTTCTTAAAGAAGAACTCGCTAGTAGAGTATAACTACGAGATCTACGATAAGGAGCTCCTTACGATTATTAAGTATCTTTAGTAGTAGAATATAGAGCTACGAAGCGTAAAAGAATTTAAGATTATTACGGACTATAAGAATCTCGAATACTTTATAATAGTCCGACGGCTCTCTAAGAGGCAAATAAGATAGTAGCTAATTCTAAGCCGATTTAACTTTACTATTACTTACCGTCTAGGCAAGCTTAGGGCTTAGCCTAACGTACTTATACGAAGAGACTAAGACTTACTAGTATCTTAAGATAATAAGAGGCTTTAATATTATATCGCACGACTCTTAAGCCTAGATAAGATTTAAGCTAACTATTAAAGAGTTTTAGTAATACTAGTATAAATAAGACGATAAGCTATAACTAAATAAGAAGTAGACGAACTAGTAGACGAACTATTAGATAGATCTATAGACGAACTAGTATACGAATAAGGAGTAACGTTAATTAAAGACTATTTACGGTAGCTCTAGTAAGAGGTAAAAGTAGCGGATCCGGACTATAGACGTCTTATAATAGTAGTAAGAGAGGGTAGAAGAACGCTACTAAACGATTTAGAAGAACTAGTTAAGCTCTTAATTACTAATTACTCCTTAAATAATTAAGAAGAGTTACTATTCCGCAGCAGACGTTAGGTACTAAACTACGAGCCTTTAAAAACTAAGCTAATCTAGACACTCTACGATTTAATAATAGTAGTTTATCTAGGACGTACTAGAATAATAGCCCTTATCGTAAGATAGTTCTTCTAGCCGAACTTCGTATCTAATATACGTAGATTCGTACGTAACTATAACGTCTACGGAAGGACTAGAGTCTAGAGAGACTATAAATAAGAACTACTACGGCCGTTACTAGTACTAAACCGTTAGTAGAGAGAGATCTTAGTCGACTTTATTAGACCGCTACCCGAGAGCTAAGGATGTCGGATGCTTATAGTTATTACTAATCGATTAGTTACTAGGATATTTATTCGCTGCTTCTACCGCTACTATAAAGTCCTAACCGCTATTATCTCTAACCGGGGAAGCTAATTTATTAGCCAGCTATAGAAGAGGGTTTACTAATTACTTAGGATCGAAAGACGAATCTTAATAGCCTACTATCTAGAAATAGATAGATTAACGGAGCGTGCGAACACTAAGATAGAAAGAAAGCTCTGCCGGATAGTTAACTACGCGCAAGATAACTAGGTTAACTAGTTACTAGTAATAGAGCTTGCTATAAATAGCTAAGAATCCTTATCGATAGGTATTAGCCCCTTCTTCCTCTCTTATAGATACTACCTCGAGCTACTATAGTTATTCGAGGATTCTTAACTAGTTCCGAACCCTATATTACTAATATAAAAAGGAGAAGTAATCGTAGTAAAGATTAAAGAGATAACCGAATAGGTAGAAGTATTAATAGCGAACGTATAATAGGATTAGGAGACCTAAGCAAATCGATATAGGGACCTATTACTAGCGTATAAAGTAGGGGATAAAGTCTAGCTAAATCTTAAGAATATACGAACGGACCGCCTAAGCCGGAAGCTTAATAATCGAGTAGTAAAGTTTATAGTTATCGAGGTTATTAGCCCTTATAGCTATAAACTAGACGTATTAACTAGGATATATAACGTCTTTAACGTCGATCTCTTACGCCTAGCTAGAATAGATCCTTTACTAAGCTAAGAATAGGACGATTATTAACTACTAGCTATACTCGTTAATAGAGAAAAAAAATAGAGGGTTAAAGCTATCTTAGATAAAAAACTAGAAAGACGGCTAGGCTAGCGGAAACGGTAGAAACTCTATTAAGTTAAGTAGAGAGGATACGCGCGGCTAACTTAGGAACTAGTAAGCGCTTTAGAAGATACTAAAGTCCTAGAGACCTATCTTTAAAGCCGAGAGGGGGGTAATATTACGGTTTAAACCCTAAGGGTGCCTTAGATAGATCCTACGGCGAGACCTTAGGTTAAGAGGACCCTAAAGCTTAATAAAGCTTAATAAGAAAACCCTATAACTCGCTACTAGTAAAAGGGACTCTAGAGAGATATATAAGTAGCGCTATCTTACTTAAATCTTTCTTTCTTTTCTCTTTAGCTTAGTCTTCTCGTAGATAGTAATACTACTATATTTCCGCGAGTGTACCGGATACAAGCTATTATAAGTAGCGAGAGTATCCTAGATCTTATTTTTACTATATAGTGGCTAGAGGAGAGGATCCTTAGCTGCGGAGTTAGCTAGGAGCTCGAATCCTCCTCTAACTACCTATCTATCCTTACTACGCTTAATATCTTCTCTACCCCTATAGAACTACGCCCTCTAAGGCCCTAGTAGAAAAAAGTAGACTAGAATAGAACTAATTAGGTGCTTTAAATAAAGCTCGAATACCTTAGAGCAGCCTCTTTTAATACTAAAGTAGATCTAGACTACTTTACGGAACTACTCTAGGAGGTTATCTAAAGGATAATCTAGGAAACTATTCTAGTAGCGAGACTCTTACCCTAGGCCTCTATATAATAGATAAAGAAGTATTCGAACCTAGTACTCTAGGCGAGAGTAGCTAGAAGAAAATAGACGGCTTATAATAAACGGACCTTAGAGGGCGGAGAGACGAGGTAACGAAGCCGGTAAAGGTAGTAGGGGTAAAGTAATGCCGAAGTATAAGGGTGTAGTTTAAAGGGCGAGGGTACGAGGTGCGAGAGACGAGGGGCGAGGAACGAGAGACGAGGGAGGTAAGTAAGGTCTAATTTAAGGCGTACTAAGTTATACGCGAGGAATACTTATTACTAGACTAAAGAACTAACTATAAAGTAGAGGGGCGAGCTTTATATATATAAAGAACGAACTAAAATACTAGCTTCCTAATTTATAAGTAGGTAAGTCTAGATCTAGATTTTAAATTAACGAAGGTAAACGAGAGGTAAGAGATCTAAGTAAGCTACGTTTATAACACGGCTATAAGGAGGGAGGAGGACTAGGTAGTATACTAAACTATTACTAATAGTAAGAAGAGGTAGATTAGAAGAGATAGAATAAAAGTATAGCGTAGAATAGTAGCTAAGATTACCTTAGACCTATCTATACTCTAGAAGCTCTTAAAGTAGATAAGAATAAGGATACTAGAGCCTCTAGCTCTATCTTAGTTTCTACCCCTCTAGGAAGTAGATAGATAACTATACTACGATAACTAGTCTAAGATAGAAATCCTTATTAACTAGTTCTTCTCCTCTTCTAGGGCTACCGACCTCTTAGACCTAGATAGATATATATATCTAGTACTAGTAGAGATCCCCTAAGACCTCGCCGAAGAGTAGATTATCTATACTATTAAGAAGCTTCTCCTAGATAAGATACTAGGCCTAGATAAGATTATTAATAGGTTTCTAAAGTAGTATACCTAGACACTAAGTAGACTACTTACTAGACTCTTCTAGGAATACCTCGTACTTATATACTATTCTAGATAGTTTAAAAGCTCTATTACCGTAGTCCTAAGAAAACTATAGAGGAATAACTATACTAAAGCTAAATTATTTAGGCCGATTACTCTACTTAATACGCTAGGAAAGCTACTTAAGAGGATTATAGTAGATAGAATCTCCTAGGCTACTAAAGTATACGGCCTACTCCCTAATATATAGATAGGAGCTAGGAGAAACAGGTCCGTAGTAGTAGCTCTCGACCTACTTATAGAATAGATCTATACTATCTAGGTATAAGATCTAGGGCTAGTAGCTTTAGTCCTTAGCCTAGATATCTTAGGAGTATATAACTACGTATTCTATAGAAGGATTCTCTATAATATAAGGATAGTAAGACTCCCGGAATAGATAGAAAGATTTACTTAATCCTTTCTATAGGACCGTACTACTTAGCTATCCTTCGGAGACTTTACTAGTCTACTAATCTAGACCTTAACCGGGATTCCCTAGGGATTCTTACTATCTCCGATCCTCTACCTATTCTTTACCTCTAACCTACTTATATAGCTACGTAGGGGTAATACCTTCCCCCTTAGATTCGTCGATAATACTAATATTCTAACCTTTAGTAGATCTATAGAATAAAACTATAGGATACTAGAGGGCGTATATTAAATTTACGAGCGCTGGGCAGCTACCTACGGGTTAGCTTTCTCGCCCGATAAGTATTACCTTATTTATTTTATAAGAAAACTAAGAAGATTTAATATAGTAGCAGAGATCCGTATCCCTAGATTTACTAGATGCCTAGAGCCTATAATTAAGATTCTAGGAGTCTACGTAGACAATAAGCTTAGATAGGGACCCTATATTAGGGAAACAGGAGCTAAGGCAATTAAATAGTATATATCTCTCTCTAGACTCGCAGCATCTACCTAGGGAGCTTCATTTACTAAAGCCCGCTATATCTATATAGCTGTAGTAAGACTAGTCATGACCTACGGCTGTAGGGTATAGCACGTCCTAGAGGGAACCCTAGGGTGGAGAAAGACAGCCACCCAGCCACTGTAGAAGATTCAAAACCAGTGCCTACGCACCATCTCAGGGGCATACAAGTCAACCAGCACACAAACTTTAGAGCACGAGACGGGGATTTCCCTACTCTCACTCTACCTGGACGAACTGGCGCTAGCCTAGACTATTAGATCTAGGGATGGCCTAGTAGCAATAGTGGTAGAGGACACTTGCCAGAGCATTAAAGAGATAGCCCGGGCTATACTAGGCACTAGAGGCACAGCCGGCCTAGCCAGAAGAACTCTACTTAGAGAAAGAGCAATAGCCCTCCTTAACTACTGCCCCCCTACCTACTAGAGTCTTCCGGAGCGAATAAGACTACGCATAGTATATAGGAACAAGTAGAAGAAGAGATGGATAAAGTTTACTAGCCAAGGAAGGCAAGATAAGCTAGTAGCCCAAAGCACACAGTAGAACCCAAAGATTCGACAAATTCACAGCGAACTGTCTAAGCCACAGAGCACACTCGCCACTCTACTGCGTACTAAGCATATTAGACTAGAGGACTTCCTCTCTAGGCGCAAGGTGCCAGGACACCCTAGCCCTACCTATCCATGCGGCTGGCATAGACAAACCCCAAAGCATATCCTCCTCTTCTGCCCCTACTCCTAATAGGGTAGGGCACAGATACTCCAAAGGGCAGGGACCACGGACTACGATTCCCTCCTCTTAATAAAAAAGGGGATTAAAGTAGCAACAGACTGGTTCTTACACCTAGGGCTGCTTAAGCAATTCAGCCTGGTAAGGGAACTAATCTAGGAGGATAACCAGGAAGAGGAACCAGGAGGACCACCAGGACCACCAGGACCACTAGGACCACCAGGACCCGGACAACTACGAGGATAAGGACTGAAGGGATAGGTCTAGTAGGTGAATATAGGGCTGCTATAGCAGCCGCTACTGGTAAGAAGGAAAAACAAGAACTAGTATAGGATAGCATGCCTAGAGAGAGAGGAGGGGTTTTTGCCAGGCGAAAAGGTTTTCCCCCTCGTGTAAAATAACTATAGATAGCCAGCCCCGCATGGACCCGTAAGGGAGCTATATCGGGAAGAAATGAATTTATCTATCTATCTATCATTGTCTATCTCTTCAACATTGCTAGTTGGAAGGTTTGGAAGGGGACGAAGAAGGTTGAGTTGACAAGTATGGATTTAAGCTCTGGGAGGTTGGAGTAATAAAAAACAAGAGTTGAAGTATCGCCTTGCTCCGAGCACTTCGATTTTCCCCACATAGTGGAATTCACGAGTGTTCGCATATCGGGCTACTTACCTGAGTATCACGAATGCCCAGGTGCTTGTCGGCCGAGACTTTGCCGGCTCGATGACTGTGCAAATTCCTTCTACTTGAATTTATATCCTCCTAACTTTTTTATTTGCAACTTGACTATATTATTTCGGGTTCGTAGGCCAGGGAGAAACTAATTTCGAATTCGTGCAGCCTTACAAAAGAAGCCCGGAAGACGACAGGCTGTCGGAGCAAGCGCAGACTTCGATTTCCGTACAACGGTGCAGCGGTCAACTTTGCATGATTACCCACCCGTCAAAGAGCTTGGGCCACGCGTTAGATAAGCATTTTCCCACAAAAGGCTTTTCTCTTCCCATGTTCTTCCTGTTCTTGAAGGAATCCAAGCCATTAATGTTCCGCATTTTATTGTGAGAAGCTCCATTGTAGTATTTGTTTTTGAAGTGGCGTTATTCCTTCAAATTTTTATACCCAAACCACTATCAGAAAAGCATGGAGTCTCCCACTGTAATTGCAGGTAGAAGCGCGAGGGAAAGCTCGTCTTTACGGATAAAAGTGGGTTTCTCGAGAGTGCCAAGAATAAGCTGCATACCGCCCTGTCACTATTGTTTACCCGACAGCCTGTCAGTGTTGCCTTAAGCCCCGATGAGCCCCATACTACATACACAGCAGGCCGTATTGTGCGAGTTCGCATACGCACGAGTTCCACGTGCTGTTCAAGGATAGTCCGTCCGGCTGCAGCCTTGTGCTGCTTCTCACAAATGCCGAAGGCTCGCCGCCTCAGCAATGTTTTTCCAGTCCAGATAATTTCAACATACTGACGAACATGATGCAGCACCGACCGAGCATTTCATCAATATCAGTTAACAGTCATAATGACCCACAAGAAGCACCCGAAATCAGAACTTCATCCAACACACACGGCCACGCACCTTCTCATTCCGCGGCCTCGAATCTCACGGACCCTACACAGGCTCAACCAGAGCGCAAGTCCTTGTTGAGCAGTCAAGACAGCACAGAGCCAGAAGAGGCATCCTCCGCGAAATTGGCTTCAGGTCGAACAGTGGCTACAAGACTTGGTAGCTTCGTGATGGTCACCAATGTTTTCGCTTGGATACTCCTCCTCGCCGCAGTGGCAGCCATCAGCTTCCTCTGGTTCGGAGGAGACGCAAACTCTAATTGGCGCCGTGTGATGATCGAAGGCTGGATCGGCCGAGCGGTCACACTATCATCCCTTGCCATCCGCCTCGCAGTTGTCACACAAGCCGGAGCTGCCGTAGCCATGCTCGCCAGCATATCGATAGAAGCCAAGAGCGGCGTGGCTCTACTGGAAGTGCCGGCTCTGTCCATAGCCCGATACACAAATACGGGCCCGATCATGTCTACAGTCACATTTTGGAGAAACCGGAACGTCCCAATCTTCCTCGCGGTGGCTTTTCTAGCCTGCACTACCTTGGCGTCCCAGTTCACATCGACACTCTTGCTTTGGGATGTCCGGAGCGGGAGTGTGCTTGGCTTCCCCACGCAGAAAAACTTGGCTGTGGGAATCGGACTGGAGGATTTCATTGACGATTTCTCTAAGCTCTTGGTGATCAGTCCGAATTACTTCACGTCGCCCCCGACGGACTTCCCCACGTTTGCAGAGTGGTCCGAGGAGCCCGCAACACTTCCTGAGCATATCTCAGACACGGGCGCCACCGTACGCGCACTCCTTCCTATCGTCAACGAGAACGATCGTGCTGGGGTTATGGATTACAACGGCACTGCATCTTTATTCGATGCGAGAGTGGTCTGCATGAGGCCGAACTTCACCAATTGGAAGTTCACCATGGGCGAGAAAAACGCCAGAGGGAACTACGTGCCCTACGGATTCAAAGGAAACCTGGCATTGTCGGACGACATCCCTGAAAGCGTTGCTGAAGTATTACGCGTGAATGGGACAACCCCTTTCCACTGCACGCTGGACGAATTGGTCACTCTGGAAGGCGGGCGCGCCTTCAAAGTGTGTGTACCATCCAGCAGTGTCGCAGCCGGTGGCTTGACTAGCCGGATTGATCCAACACAAAATAACACCCTGGATTACAGGTACAAAGACCCGTTCACGTCTTCGAGCGGATGGGGGGCCGCTATCAACGGCTCCAAAAGAGGCTGGGAAATCGATGTGGGGCACATGGTTCTCTTATTCGATGCCGAAGCTCCTGTGAACGCAACAAATCTGGCGAGCCTGATTGAATCGTTTCCGGATTTTGTGGCAGAGGGAAGTGGTGTTTGGATGGACTACACTTCGACCTCACGACCCGATAACGGGACACGGGTAAGGGTAACGGCATGCTATGACGCTACGGAAGTATCTCAATCTCTGGTTGAAACTTTATTTGGAGCTAATTGCTATGACAGGTATCATCAATGGTTCCAGACACGTCTCGTTCATATCCAAGAATTCAACATCAGGGCATCCAGCAAAGCAAATCACTCTGAGCCAGCTAATTCATGGGACCCCCAGAGCCGAAGTTTTGACACAAGAGGACTACGCGAGCAACTTGGCGCATCATCAAGACCAATGAACCTGAGTGAACGAGGAGTCATGGATCTGGATATGGGAAGGGTGGACGCGGCCATCAAGCAATACGCCTCTGAATTCTCACGAAACATGTCGGGGCCAGTGACCGATCCGAACACAGAGTGGCGAGTAACTCTCGACAGTCCGTCCGACGCCTTCCCTTTACTGAGCCCCAGTATCAAGAGACACTAACACCTCGAATCTCCTACACAGACCCACAAACCTCTCTGGGCGGGTATAATTTCTCCTCCGCATCGCCGACCTACAGTTTCCTGAACGATCTACTATGGAGCCCGCACGGTCTCGACGAACGTCAGTTGGAAATCTCGATCCCGTGCCGGAACTGCACGATCGGCCAGTCTACCAGCTCGATGAACACACTACTGGACGTGTCGGTGGTCACGTTGCCCCCCGTGCTGAACTCCATCATCGCGGACATCATTGAAGAGACGGACGACCCAGCGCTTGCCTGGCAGGCTTTGACGACCTCCGCGCTGCGCTCTGCGTACTACGACTGGCTTCCTACTTTCACGACCAACAGCACCGCCACCACGACGTCACTTATCCCTTGCCAGCTTCCGCGCCATAATCGAGGTTTCTTCATCGTCATTGCAGACCTCGTCTTGCATGCTTTGCTTGTGATCGGGGTGTTCGTCTGGTTCTGCAAGGCAACGCGGTACATGATGATCAACGACGCCTGGCATGTCGTCGCTCATCTCAAGGACCGAGACATCAATGAGGCGCTGGCGGGCGTGACTGTGGCGAATGATCGCGCTGTCACGAGCATGATTAGGAGCTCGAAGGAGCTGAGGAAGAGGAGGATGAGGTTTAGCAGTTAATCGATTTTTTTCGTTTGCTCACTGGGTATGTATCATGCAATTGTGTGCTGTACAAGTCCATTTCCAAAATTATTGCAGAAATACCCTCAATGTAGAAGATTGAATGACTCGTCGGGATGCAAGTGCTCTCGATTCTCCATACACCTCGCTTTTCCTCGGTTCACTGAAGTCTCTACATGCGACACGCCTGGCAAAAACAGTGCGTACGCAATGCAACAATTCTAGTGGGCGAAAGAACGTATAAAGGGACCCGCGGAAGCCGCATGGCGGATGTTGACTGAAGGCTTCCCGGTTGGTGTGGCGCACAGACGGGGACGGCGCCTCACACGTACGCAAGAGGGTCGTGGCGTAGAGATTTTCAACGGGCCGGACGAACCGGAGAGCCTCACTGCGGCGGTATTTCAGTTTCGCGAAGCATTTGATGCCAAGTTTGACGGTTATTGGTTACTCGATATGTGCTGGTGCTGGAGCTTTTGCCGGCTCTCAACCTCGCAGAGATTTAATATTCATCAATCAGTACACCCTGAAATAAATAGTCGCTATTCAGATGACTGCCTTGGCTGACCATTCGCCGCACCATCGGGGTTTTGCCACGTTAATACTTGCCTTCAGCACTAATGTCTCAGCAAAAGCATCCCTTGGCCTTCCCGAATCGGGCCTCAGAATTTCCAAATCAGGCAACTGTCCGGGATCGTTCCACACGTTAATTCTCGTATTCTTCCTGTTTCCCTACGCTTTGCAGGATGTACCGGACCGCTCCATTGGTACCCTAACGCTCTAGTCTTAAGCCTCCATTATCCGCCTCGCGCGGCCTTTCTCCTTCGCGGACATTTTCCCCTTGTAGTTTCCGGATCCGATGCCATCACTGAGGAAATAATACAGGCATAAACCACTTAATAAGCATGAATACAGGCACTCTTCGGGCTCTGGTCCTGTTTTGATCGCCATATATGGCCTGGAGGAAAGACTTGGCTCAAGGGAGATCCCATTTACTTGGTCAACACCACCAGATCACACGTTTGGTGCAAATAGTTCGGACGCCGTTGCGGACTCCGAACTCCCATGATACCTGAACATCTGTTGCAGTAGTGATATCTCTGTGTCCAGTTGTAGAATATAAAAGCATTCGTCCTTCTCTATGGAATGAGAATCAACAAAGCCACTTGAGCTTCCATTTCCTCACATCACTCTTGTATTTCCACAACTACCAGTATGCTTCTATGTTCGGTAACCCGGACTCTCGCCCTCACGACTTTGCTCTCGAGCAATGGTCTCTTTGCCTCAGCCACCCCTCAGAACAACGATGAAAACGCGTTGCTGCAGACTTGCCTCACGGACTCTGTTGGCGGAGACGCTACTCGTGCCCAGTTCTCGTCCGGGGAGAACTTCAGCACTGAATACGTCAAACCATACAACCGCCAGTACCCGTACACCCCCTTCGCCGTAATGTACCCCAAAAACGCCGAAGAGGTGGGTGAGATGGTCAAGTGCGCATCGGAGAACAACCGCAAAGTTCAAGCGAGAAGTGGTGGTCACGATTATGTGAGCAAATGTACCATTTCCCCCTTTTCGATTGTTTGTCTGATACTGACAACTCCTCATAGGCATCGGCGGCGCTGATGGAGCCGCAGTCATCGACCTCAAGAACCTCGACCAGTTCACTGTCGACGGAGACACTCACATCGCCACCATCGGCCCGGCCAATGGTCTCAAGGCCGTGGTGGAAGGGCTCCACAACAACGGAAAACGCATGATCCCCCACGGCACCTCCGCCACCGTGGGAATCGGAGGCCACACCACCGTCGGCGGCTTCGGGCCCGCCCCGCGGCGCGACGGCCTGACGCTGGACAGCCTGCGTCCAGTCGAAGTGGTCCTGGCCAACGGCACCGTCGTCCGCGCCTCCAGCTCCACCCACCCGGGCCTCTTCTGGGCGATGCGCGGCGCGGGCCAGTCCTTCGGCATCGCCACTTCATTCGAGTTCGACACCAAGCTGCAGCCGCCCAACGTCGTGACCTACCAGTACAACATCACCTCTTCCGACTCCGCCGTCCTCGCCGAGTCCCTCCAAGCCTGGCAGGCCCTCATCGCCGACCCAGCCCTGCCCCGCGACCTCTACACCTTCGTCATCCTCCAGGGCCCCACGCTCCTCGTGCGCGGCACCTTCCTCGGCACGCGCGCCGCCTTCGACGCCCTCCGCCTGCACGACCGCGTGCGCAACATCGCCGCGGCCGCCACCACCGTCTCCGACGCCTCCTGGCTCGACACCTACACCGCCACCTTCCGCTTCACCGACAACCTGCTCACCGACGCCTTCTTCGCCGCGCACACCGCCGCCGTCCCCGCCACCACCGTCTCCGACGCCTCCTGGCTCGACACCTACACCGCCACCTTCCGCTTCACCGACAACCTGCTCACCGACGCCTTCTTCGCCGCGCACACCGCCGCCGTCCCCGCCGCCAACGACAGCCTGGCAGCCCTCATCACGCACCTGCGCGCGGGCAGCCCCGGCCCCGCCGCGCGCTGGTGGGTTCTCATCGACGCCACCGCGTTTCCGCACCGCGGCGCGCTGTGCTACTTCCAGCTGTACGCCGCGAGCCAGGAGGCGCGGATCGGCGAGGAGGGGATGCGGTTCGCGGACGGGGCGGTGGAGGCGCTGCAGGCGGGGAGGTATGGCGTGTATGCGGGCTATCCGGATGCCGGGTTGGAGGAGCCGCAGAAGAAGTACTGGGCGGGGAATCTGGCGAGGCTGCAGGAGATTAAGGGGGTGGTCGATCCGCGGGATGTGTTTTCGACGGGGCACGGGGTCAAGCCGGCGAGGGGTTGAGAAGGCAGAGACTGTATGCACTGAATCATGTTGAGATGATATCCGGGCAAACGGCCAAGGTAGCGGTCCTCGAATAATGCGTCATAGAATTTTCCGAATATGTATTGGGTCTTGGTACGAAAGGCCATTCCCTTTGCGTAAATGTGAACAGGTCAATCAACTAGGACTACGGTACTCTTATGGCTCCAAACTGCAAATAACTTCAAAGCCATGCTACACATCCCTCGGCCAAGCGTCTCTCTTTAGACTACTCACTCTTTTGATTCTTACATGTCTCTTCTCATACACTCTGTGCTCTTTACCTAAAGCCTTCTGATTCCTCGTTAGTAAAACAAGTACCGGGAAAATGCGACTTTCGTTTTGGGTACATACCACATGATCAATTCTGGTATGCTTTCGGTCAACACAAGTCTATTCATCATTACTTGAATGGCCCCAGAATCCCTCGCACCCACTCATCGTAACTTGGCGGATTTTCCAGGTCAAATGTACCCCAAAGAAGCTTAGTATGCGTACTGCAATCTTTGAGTCTCTTCTTTATGAGTGCATCTGCACCTTTGTTCATCTGTAAGTTCCATGTTTTGATACTCGTCTGACCGTTCACAGTGTGTCCAGGATCAATCCGAAAGTTCCGATCGCTCCAAATCGTACGTTGAAGGTTTGGAATGATTTTCCTCAACTTATCGTAGATTTCCCTTCCGTCTTTTTCGAGTATCTTCTCCATGAGTCTAAGAGGTATCAAGATGTCCTTTCTTGGTGGTTTGGGGCCACCGTTGTTCGGGGGACCACTGCCACCTCCCAAGCCGTTTCCTGGGGGCGCAGCGTCCTTCCCAACAGAGGTCAACTTGGAAGACTTATTGGACTTGCCATCCTTGTTCTCCTTGCACTCTCCCTTGTTCTGAGCCGGAGGTGCGTCAGTTGGATATGCAGTGTCGACTTTGGCAGAGGGAGAGAGCTGACATAAATTATTATCATGTTTAGCAACGCATATTGCATACTACAACCAGATGGCCAACTCACAAAGTAACATAGGGCTCCGGCGGCGACGGCGGTACCCGCCGCAATCGGTAATGCTACCGATAGTGCTTTTGAAAATGCCGTTGCCGTGGGTTTGGCTGCCACTGTCGTGGCTTCGGTAACCGGTGCTGCTAACGATGCCGATGTTGCCGATATTGCTGGTGCTACCACTGGTACTGGCACCACCGTTGCTGATGCTGTAGTCGTTGTTGCCATTGATGCCGCTGCCCGGAATGCTCCATCTGCCACTGTGTTCTCGATCACACTTCCTGTTATCACTGCTGCTCCAAGTGCAGCTACCAACGCTTCCGCCTCTCCCAGCAAGACAAATGCAGGAAACGCCGCCATTTGGCGCTTGTTGTGTATATACAGGGGATTGACGGTCTAAAAAAACGTTATCGACAGAACGGCAATTGGTCGCTTCGAGTTGTAAAGCTTAGTATAAAGCGTGATGTTGATGTGTGAGTCGTAGGTAAAAGAGAGAAGTCGTTCGATCCGGAGACGCAAGGTGAGCCTATAACTTCTTGGGCCCAGTTATAGATTCTGGCAGTGGGTATACGAACTGCGGAGAAATCAATGAAGTTAAAAGTTGGTAATCTTGGATCGGTAAATCACCGCGCGGCACCTTCCTCTCTGGGTATCTTGCATATTCTGCCACATGGCCATTTTTCATTGGTATCTTAGGAATAGACGACCTTTATTCATCGGCTGCCTGCGGCCGGAACGTCATAGAAAGCCAAAGATACCAGAACTTAGCATTATTTCCTCAACGTAACCAATGCTGGAGATCGACCGCCCCACCCTTCTCCGCGAATTCGTCCAGCCGCGCAACGAGCTCCTGCACGCACGCGCGGACATATAACATTCCAATCCCCCCAAAAAATGAAAAATAAGACAGATCTAGCGTATTAATAATGGGGAAGACAATAATAGAATTATGGTTCGGCACTTTACGGGTGATAATA
Organism: Botryosphaeria dothidea; assembly: GCA_011503125.2. Lineage (NCBI taxonomy): Eukaryota > Fungi > Ascomycota > Dothideomycetes > Botryosphaeriales > Botryosphaeriaceae > Botryosphaeria > Botryosphaeria dothidea. Next base: position 856,342 of record WWBZ02000011.1, read on the forward strand.
TTTATATATCACTTCATCCTCTAGCATTGCCCTTGCGTCGTCCTTTCTTTGACCTTGACCCAGAAGTTCTTTTGCTTGACAAAGAAGATATTATGTGTCTCCAATTTGGAATCGGGGTCGACGAGCTGGAAATCAAACTTCCGCACAAGTTCCGGGATGAGTATAGAAATCTCCATGAGGGCGATATTCTTGCCGATGCAATTACGAGAGCCGAGACCCCACTGCATTACATCAGCTTTGAAATTGTAGGTGGCAAATCTCTCATCCACCTGTTCACTTACAGTCAAAGTGTTCCTGTTCATCCTGCCGATATCTTCTTTCGAGACGAGCCATCGTTCAGGCTTGTATTCTTCAGCATCTTCCCCGAAAACATCCTTGTCCAAGTGCATAACCCAAGCATTCATCCCGAGAACGCTCTGCTCACAAGTGTCTGTCAGTCACCTACAGTGATATATGTTGTCGATCATCTTACCTCTTCGGGAAAGTATATCCCGTCAACCTGAGCGCCACCCTTCGGAACCTCTCTACTCAAAGGCACACCGGGAGGTGAATGCACCCGGAGTCCTTCAGAAATAACCGCCTGCAGGTACGCAAGTTTCTGGGCTTGCTGATATGACACAGGTTCCGCTGATGGGATTAACCTCTCTACAGCTGCAGTCTCCAATTCGGCTCGAAGCTGTATCCCTCACGTCAGCATCATGCAAACCTTGAGAATTGAGTAGGAACGCGCCTTCGCTATGACCGGCGGATTCTTCAACAAAAACCACATCACCGCACTCAACGCCACGCTCGTCGAATCGCTCCCTGCCCCCACATTCATCGCGCAAACCATCATCATATCCAAGAACCCAAACTTCTCCGGCTCCCTCCTATGCATCCTCACCATCTTCGCCAGAAAGTCCTCCCCCTCCTCATCCACCTCTCCCTTCTCCTCCTCCGGCGCCTTCAGCCTCTCCCCCACCGCCCCCGCCGCAAATGCAAACAACCCACTCATCCCATTCCGCCCCACCCGCTTCACCACCGCATACAGCCACCGATGCACCTCCGGCACGACACCCACATGCGTCAAATACACAAGGCTCCTGTGCAGCGCCTCCAGTAACCCCAAGCAATCCTCCTCGCGGTCCAAAACCCCGAACCGCCGACTCACCGTCACCGCGCCAACCACGTCGAACGCGTAGCACTGCAGCCAGTGCTGCAGGTCCACGCGTTCCCCGCTCTCCGGGAATCCCCCCAGCCGCGCGAGCAGTTCCCGCACGCACCCCCGAACCTCGTCCTCCATGCGCACCACCGTGCTCAGGCTGTACAGCTGCGCGACGCGCCGCCGGAAGGACGCGTGCGCGGCCGGGTCGCGGTCGGAGAAGAGGTCGGCGCGGGGCGCGTCCGGGTTGCGGGAGGCGTCGTAGAAGGCGGACTTGGTAAAAGGAGAACCGTGCGCGTAGATGGTCTTCAGGGCCGCGGGCGAGGAGAGGCTGTAAGTGTTGGGTGCGATGCGGACGACGGTGCCTGGGGGGGTTTTTTTTTTGAACCGGTTAGCTTCTTGTCGAAGAGAATTGTTTTTGTTTTTGGTACGTGCCGTATATGTTGTGGAGTTGGATATTGGTCTTGTGGAAGTCGCCGCGCCAGAAGTGCCAGAGGAGCCAGAGGCGCGTGAAGCGGGCGAGGAAGGGTCCGGGGATGGAGCGGAGCGGTGAGAGTGCGGCTTGGATGGCAGAGGTGAGGATGGTGGTCGTGAGGGCGAGAAGGCATAAAGAGGAGAGATTTTGGAGAGTCAAGTGAGAGGGAATTGAGAGCAGGGATTGAGCTATTGCCATTATGACGCGAAAACCAAGACTATTCTCTTGGTAGGGTTTCCCCAGCGGTTGGATGACAAAACGAAATGCCTTGGAGGGGACGGGGTTAAGAGAACATGTGGTGGCAGTGAGCTCCAGTCCAGATACTATCACCGAGGCTCTACTTATACATTCAACAGCTGGATGGCCCAAGACATTGATCCATGTATGCCGTACACCATTTCCACACGCCTGGTGTCAAACAAAATTACCGACCGGACTCTTAAAGCAACGAAACACCGGTTTGAGAATGAAGATCATATCTCTGACCATCCCTCTTCGGTGTTTAAGACTACTCTTGTGCACGATCAGGGATCTTGACGGCCAATAGAAACGCACGAGTTAGCCAATATGACGTCCGAATACTGTCGGATCCCTGTTGAGGCTTGTCTGGGGTACATCAGGAGGAGTTCAAGGCAGCAGTAATCGGTACCGTTTAAACACCGAAGGTCCGAGGATTGATCCATCTATCAGGCACCTGAATACGACAAAGGAGCTATGCGACACGGGAACCCCTCTCATTGGACAAAAATCCGGGCTGTGAAATGCAGGGCACCGGTCTTTCTTTACTCGATATACGAAGATGTCCCCAGATGATGCCTGGTTTTCACATTCACGGCATGCGTTGTACTATGATGAACCCTCCTCCGCTTAATGCCCTATGTTGATTTTCTTTCTTCTGCTTCGGCTTTATTAAACTCGCCACGCTGAATATATCCAAAGAGAAGCGGACGTTGTGGAAAGAACTAATGGATTCGCTAAGGTGAGAATGCGGGGTTTAGCTGGCATGAGAAGGAGGGCTGGGCATGATGCAGGCAAACCAACATTTCCTATTGTCGTGATGGATGCACCACAGCAGATTCCCAATTGAGATACCGCAGGTACAATGGAATAGATAAATAAATGGGTGGAGCGTAAACAATAATCGCTGAGGATTCCTCGTCTTAAACGCAGCGGATTTTCTTCGAAGACACTAAATGAAGAGAATGCGCCTTCAGTTATTAATAGTGATGATTAGCAATTAATTTCACACTCCTACTACTAGGCTGAATTTTATACATGTTGTCAGTAACTTGAATATGCTAAGAAAATTTGCTAGATATATGAGCCAGTCAAGTCCTCTTTTTTTTTTTAAAAAAAAAAAAGCTAGGATTGGCTCCGAGATCCTAGCCTAAATATAGATAGATAGATAAATTCATTTCTTCCCGATATAGCTCCCTTACGGGTCCATGCGGGGCTAGCTATCTATAGTTATTTTACTCGAGGGGGAAAACCTTATCGCCTAGCAAAAACCCCTCCTTTCTATCTAGGCCTATTTATCCCTACTAGTTCTATTTTTCCTTCTTACCGGTAGCGGCTGCTATAGCAGCCCTATATTCGCCTACTAGTCCTACCCCTTTAGTTCTTATCCTCGTAGTTATCCGGGTCCTAGTATTCCCGGTAGTCCTCCTAGTTCCTCTTCCTAGTTATCCTTCTAGATTAGTTTCCTAGTAAGACTAAACTAACTAAGTAGTCCTAGGCGTAGGAACTAGCCTATTACTACTTTAATTCTCTTCTTTATTAAGAGGAGGGAGTAGTAGTCCGTGGTCCCTATTCTTGTCAGGCCCCTTAAGCGCTACCACCCTAGGCAACTAGGTAGATACTTAATAGTAACTAGAGGCCCCAACTTTACCAAGGATAACTCGGTTAGGTACTAGGGCACGGGCCCAGCGCTAAGCGACTAGGTATATTTACCCTTCGCCCTCTCTTTCTAGACTCTCTTTCCTTTCTCCTTATATATAGATAGATAAATTTATTTCTTTCCGATATAGCTCCCTTACGGGTCCATGCGGGGCTGGCTATCTATAGTTATTTTACACGAGGGGGAAAACCTTTTCGCCTAGCAAAAACCCCTCCTCTCTCTCTGGGCATGCTATCCTATACTAGTTCTTGTTTTTCCTTCTTACTAGTAGCGGCTGCTATAGCAGCCCTACATTCACCTACTAGACCTATCCCTTTAGTCCTTATCCTCGTAGTTATCCGGATCCTAGTAGTCCTGGTGGTCCTCCTGGTTCCTCTTCCTGGTTGTCCTCCTAGATTAGTTCCCTTGCCAGGCTAAATTGCTTGAGCAGCCCTAGGCGTAAGAACTAGTCTATTGCTGCTTTAATTCCCTTCTTCGTTAAGAGGAGGGAATAGTAGTCCGTAGTCCCTGCCCTTTGGAGTATCTATGCCCTACCCTGTTGGAAGTGGGGGCAGAAGAGGAGGATGTGCTTTGGGGTTTATCTATGCCAGCCGCATGGACAGGCAGGGCTAGGGTATCCTGGCACCTTGCGCCTAGAGAGGAAGTCCTCCAGTCTAATATGCTCAGTACGCAGTAGAGTAGCGAGTGTGCTCTGTGGCTTAGACAGTTCGCTGTGAATTTGTCGAATCTTTGGGTTCCACTGTGTGCTTTGGGCTACTGGCTTATCTTGCCTTCCTTGGCTGGTAAACTTTGTCCATCTCTTCTTTCACTTGTTCCTATATGCTATGCGTAGTCTTATTCGCTCCGGAAGACTCTGGTAGGTAGGGGGGCAGTAGTTAAGGAGGGCTGTTGCTCTTTCTCTAAGCAGAGTTCTTCTAGCTGGGCCGGCTGTGCCTCTGGTGCCTAGTGTGGCCCGGGCTATCTCTTTAATGCTCTGGCAAGTGTCCTCTACCACCATTGCCACTGGGCCATCCCTAGATCTAATAGTCTGGGCCAGCGCCAGTTCGTCCAGGTAGAGTGAGAGTGGGGAAATCCCCGTCTCGTGCTCTAAAGTTTGTGTGCTGGTTAACTTGTATGCCCCTGAGATGGTGCGTAGGCACTGGTTTTGGATCTTCTGCAGTGGCTGGGTGGCTGTCTTTCTCCACCCTGGGGTTCCCTCTGGGACGTGCCATACCCCACAGCCGTAGGTTATAACTGGTCTCACCACAGCCATATAGATATGGCGGGCTTTAGTAAATAAAGCTCCCTAGGTGGATGCTGCGAGTCTAGAGAGAGATATGCACTATTTGATTGCCTTGGCTCCTGTTTCCCTAATGTGGGGTCCCCATCTAAGCTTGTTGTCTACGTGGACTCCTAGAATCTTGATTGTAGGCTCTGGGCATCCAGCAAATCCAGGGATACGGATCTCTGCTGCCATATTGAATCTTCTTAGTTTTCTTGTAAAATGAATGAGGTGATACTTGTTAGGCGAGAAAGCTGACCCGTGGGTAGCTGCCCAGCGCTCGCAAATTTGATGTACGCCCTCTAGTGTCCTATAGTTTTGTTCTGTAGATCTACTAAAGGTTAGAATATTAGTATCATCGACGAATCTAAGAGGGAAGGTATTACCCCTGCGTAGCTATGTAAGTAGGTTAGAGGTAAAGAATAGGTAGAGGATCGGAGATAGTGAGGATCCCTGGGGAATCCCGGTTGAGGTCTAGATTGGTGGACTAGTAAAGTCTCCGAAGGATAGCTGAGTGGTACGGTCCTGTAGAAAGGATCGAGTGAATCTTTCTACCTATTCTGGGAGTTTTGCCATCCTTATATTGTAGAGAAGCCTTCTATGAGATACGTGGTCATATGCTCCCGAGATATCTAGGCTGAGGACTGAAGCCACCAGCCCTGGATCTTGTGCCCAGACAGTATGGATCTGTTCTGTGAGCAGGTCGAGAGCTGCTACTGCGGACCTGTTTCTCCTAGCTCCCATCTATGTATTAGGGAGCAGGCCGTATGCTTCAGTAGCCTAGGAGATTCTATCTGCTATAATCCTCTTAAGTAGCTTCCCTAGCGTATTAAGTAGGGCAATCGGCCTAAATGATTTGGCTTTGGTATAGTTATCCCTCTGTGGTTTCCTTAGGACTACGGTAATGGAGCTTTTGAACTGCCTAGGGTAGTATGCAAGTGCGAGGCATCCCTGGAAGAGCCTAGTGAGTGGTCCGCTTAGTGTCTGAGCGCACTGCTTTAGGAACCTATTGATAATCTTATCTAGGCCTGGTGCCTTATCTGGGGGGAGCTTCTTGATGGTATGGAGGACCTGCTCTTCAGTAAGGTCTTGAGGGATCTCCACTAGCTCTGGGTATATACACCCATCTAGATCTGAGAGGTCGGTGGCCCTGGGAGGGGGGAAGAACTGGTTGGTAAGGATTTCTGCCTTGGCCGGATTGTCGTAGCGTAGTTGTCCATCTGCTCCCTGGAGGGGTGGGAACTGAGGTAGGGCTAGAGGCTCTAGTGCCCTTGTTCTTGCCCACTTTGAGAGCTTCCAGAGTGCAGATAGGTCTAAGGTGATCTCAGCTACTGTTCTGCGCCATACTTTTGTTCTATCCCTTCTGATCTGCCTCTTCTTGCTATTAGCAATAGTTTGGTATACCACCCAGTCCTCCTTCCTCCCTATGGCTGTCCATTTCCTTCTAGCTACTCTCGCCTGGTGCACTAGGTCCGAACACTCCTTTGTCCATTGTATAGAGGCCTAGGGCGAGGGTCTCGCCACTGGGATGGTTTCCTGGATTGTTCTTTGGATGACCTCCTGGAGTAGTTCTGTAAAGTAGTCTAGGTCTGCTTTCGTATTAAGAGGGGCTGCTCTAAGGTATTCGAGCTTTGTTTGGAGCACCTGATTGGTTCTATTCTAGTCTGCTTTTTTCCACTGGGGCCTTGGAGGACGTGGTTCTGTAGGGGTAGGGGAGATATCAAGCATGGTGAGGATAGGTAGGTGGTCTGAGGAGGATTCGAGCTCCTGACTAACTCTATAGCTAAGGATCCTCTTCTCTAGCCACCGTGTAGTAAAGATAAGGTCTAGGGTACTCTCGCTACTACCCTCTTTCCTAGTAATAGTACCTCTTAGAAGGGCTAGGTTAAGGCTAGCTGTCGTAGCTATTTTAATAAGGTCGTCTGTAAGAGTATAGTGTGTAGGGGAGGTAATGCCTCCCCAGGTAGGATGGTGAAGGTTAAAGTCCCCTAGTAGGATATGCTCCCCTGGTTTTCTAAGGGCTTCTGGGAGAAGCGCTAAGGTTTCTAGAGCCGTACTAGTGTGGGAGGCTAGTGGGGGGTTATAGCAGTTATAGATGTAGATTGTATGTGTCCTAGTAATAAGGGATAGTGTAATAAGATCTAGTGAATGGACTGTTGCTTGCCAGGAGTCGGGGCTAATGGCCTTGCTTATAAAGAAGCAGGTTCTTGCCACTCCCTCCTAGGGAAAAACTGTGTAGTAGGCAGGGTGTCTTGCTATTGTCTTGACCCTCGGGTTCCTCCAAGGTTCCTAGATGGCCAGGATATAGTAGATCTTTAGGTCCACTTCCTTAAAGAGCGGGAGCATTACCCTATCCTTACTCTTGTGGACGTTATACTGTACGATAGAGAGAGAGCCTATGTCTAATATTGACTTCCTTCCATCTCTAGGTCCGGCTGCGAGGGGGCTAGTGGTGTGGGCTGTGAGGAGGGAGTTCCCGCGGGCTCCTCTAAGGCGTGTTGTGAGCTGTTAAGTCTAGTAAACCTTATTTGGTTAGGAGGCGGGGGGCGGCTTAAGTCTCTTGGCCTGCCTGGTCCCCTCTTGACCGGCTCCTCCTCCCTAATCCTCTTCCTTAGTCCGACCGTTAGCCAGTTAGTTTAGGGCTGTGTCTTAGTTATTAGGGGTCCTTCCCGGTGCCTTTCTAGTGCTGCTAGGCGGGCCTGGGCGGCCTTAGCATAGTAGGCTCTGCGTGTTAGGCAGACGTTGCTCTAGGCTGTGTGCCTTTAGGAGTAGTTTGCGTACTACGTGCTTTCCTTAGGGCAGTCCCTAGTATTATATATCTTGCCGTACTATCTACACTTTTTCTCCTTTTTATAGTAGTTGGTAATATGACCGTAGGCCTGGCACTTAAAACACTAGGTTACTATAAAGGCTATATTATAGTACTGCGCTATATAGATAGTAAAGTTAATAATAAGCCCCTTATTAATAATCTAGTTAGCGGTTTCGGGGTTTGTAGTACTAAGGATGATGGCTAAGTGAGTTTTCCCCTCTAGGAGCTTCCTCTTTAGCCAGGCCAGCTTGCTAATACGTAGTCCTAGGTATAGAGATAGGTTCTACTCCTAGATAGTTTAGATAGCTTAGGGGTCTATAGTATCGATTCCTTCTCGAGGGACGTTATATACTAGTACTAAGTATAGCTACTAGTTAGGCCTAACTTCTTTTCCTAGTCCTATAGTCTATTCCTAGTCCTAGAGAAGGGCTGTTCTAGTTGCTTTATCCGGTATAAAGATTCTAACGTCTCTACTGGGGAGCTTCTTAGCAGTAAGTACTTTCTTACACGCCCAGCTTTTTCCTACCTAGATCTTTCTAATAATTGCCTTATTTAAGAGCTTGGCTATTTCTTATCTATTTACTATCTCTAGGAAGTAGAGGGTAAGTTTAGTAGTGGCTAGGAGGGTAGGGGGCTTCGGGGCTGCTTAGGCTGTAATTTATGCCTAGCTACGAGTATTAGGTGTGGGTATAGAGGTAGCCTAGATACGGTTAACTATCTTTTAGACCTATTAGACCTCTTTAAGGATGTCCTTAAGGCCTAGCTCCTTAGTAGCTACCTCCTAGTAGATAGTAATATAATCCTAGAAGATTATCTTAGCAATATCGAGAAAATTTTTCACCTGGCTAGAGAGGACTAAAGGGAGGCTAGCGAATATTTATAGGGCTTAGAGGAGGGTGTCTGCTATTTTTAAGGCTCTCTTAACGTATTCTACGCTATACTAGGTGCTCTACGGTTTCTTAGGGGTGTATTAGGGCTAGGTAGGGGTAGTTACTAGGGGAGGCTGTTCGCCTCTTCCTATGTCCTCTATATTAACTACTTCGCGGCTATAGTTATCTTAAGTACTATTTTAGGACTCGCGAAGCCTAGGATAGTCCCTAGGGCCCTCTCCCGGCGCCGTAGCTTAGAGTTGATTTTTTGGTATAGTTATATTTCTACCTATATATTAATAATAAAGAGAAGAATTCTCCTTATATATAGATTTTTAATTAAAAGCAATACCATTATTTCGGCTTTGCTACCTTATATAATCTATATACTACTAATAAGGAACCTAAACTCGATAACCCGATACCCGTACTATTAACTAGAACCTAAACTCGATAACCTATAACTAGAACCCGACAATACTAACAACCTATAACTAGAACTTAATAATACTAATACTCTACGATAAGCAACCTAGAAATATTAAAGAAACCTATACTATTAGAGAAATAATAGTATAATTATAGGAAATCTATCTTCTTAAATAAGATATAAAGATCCTCGTTAACCCCGTACTAATCTCTTTAGAGTTTTCACCCGTAATACGAGTTAAACTACTCTAAAAAACTAGAATAATTAGCGAAGATTATAGCGTAATAAAGCCTATTCCCCGTAAGCTATAGTCGTAGCCGTACTAGTAGTATCGCTAGTACTACCTCTATTTACCTAAGCGATAATAAAGAAGAATTATTTAGTAATATAGTTAGGGGACCTAGCTAGAACCTTAACGAGTTTATAAGTAGTACTATCCTATTTTAGGGCTTTTCTAATGCCTTAGACTAGTAAAGTTAAGCTACCGGTCCTACCTTACGTCGCACTACCTTACGTAGAAACCTAGAACCCGAAGAACTTACACATTTATCAGCCACGGATCTTAACCTTACTATTAACCCCGGAATACTAAGTAACTACGGACTCGACTCTATTCGCTAGCCCAACGAATATACCTTCTATAACTAGTACACTATAATAATAGTAAACTAGCGTACTAAGTTCTACTATATCCTCTAAGTTACTTAAATAGCTACTAGTAAAGAGTATATAGCCTACGTCTCTCTTTAGGACAAGTATAAGAAACTTAAATAGACCTATAAGAAGATAATCGCTAGATCTAATAGAGTTATTAAGGAAAGCAACGATAAGATTAGCCGGCTTATCTAAGAAAACAACCTTTTAACTAAGAATATCGCTAACTATTACGAAGGTACCCTCCCTAGTACTAATATTCGTAGCCTTAACTAGGAACGTTAACTAAGAGAGGGAACTATTACCTTATAGCGAACCCTTTCTTATTAGGGCTTACGTAAGATACTTATAGGAGATATTAATAAGCTTATCTCTACTAACATCTATACTTTCGTTAACTTTAAGAATAATATAGTCTTTAAGCTTAAAGTCGAAGAGGACTTCTTTAAAGAAAATTAGAAGCTAATAATTCGCTATATCTACTCTCGCCTTACTAATTTAATTACTACTATAATGCGCCCGTATATTAGTAGCTACTAGATAGCCCTAGATTTCTTAGAAAAGCTAGGAAAGATATATAGAATAGATATCGCAAAGAAAAAAGCTACTAATAACCTTATTCTTACTAGATAGAGCGAGAAAGAGACGGTAGACTTCTACTACGCCCGCCTATATATACTCTAGTTCCTTACTAATCCTACTAAAGAAGAGAAGATCGATAAGATATAGAATAATATTTCTATTAGCTTAGCTCTCTTAGTAGCTACTCTTATCTTTACCTCTCTCGAATAGCTACTTAAAACTCTCCGTAAGGCCGAATATCGTCGTTAAGAGATTAAGTCTATAAATATCCGTTCTAATAAAAGGATAAATAATAGTAATAATCCTAAAAGGGATCGCACTAAGCCTACCTATAATTAGAAACCTACTTAAGATAATCTTAGCCGCTAGGGTAGGACTAGAAGCGGTAATATAAACTAAGATAGCTAATAGAGCCGTATACCTACTACTACTAAACTAAGAGACTAGGTTAGACTATAGTATAAGCCTAAGCTAAAACCCTTAAAGCTATTAGACGAGGAACGCCTCGTAATAACGAGGTAGGAACGCTACCGTAGCTATAGAGGCTTAGGCTACTTTATATCTAATACCTACTATTCTAATAATAACCGCGCTAGGTTTACGTATATCTAGAGTATTAAGGAACTCGACTCTAATAGCGAGTTAGAAAACTCCTAGTCCTAGGAGTAAGTCGCCTTCTAGAACTATATAAGTAGAAGAAGCTAGGCGAGTAGCTAGCTAGTCGTAGTTAGAAAGAGATAAAGGTGTTAAACTTCGTAGTAGATAATCGCGCGTGTAAAATTAAGGGAACCTACTTTATTATATATACTATAGTAGCTAGTAGTAATACACGTTCTCTTATTAATAATAGAAGCCAAGCTAAGCTTATCGATACCTCCTTTATTCGCGCATATAAGATAATAAAGATCCCTCTTATTAAACGGATTACTATAACTTTAGGAGATAGAATATTCTCTTAATATATTACCTACGCCTCTCTAGTCGATATTAATATTAGTTCTTATAAAGAATAACTTCTCTACTATATTACTAACCTAGGAGACTATCTACTAATTCTTAGAGACGAATAGTTACGTACTTATAACCCGTATATTAACTAGGATAAGCGGTTAGTTAAGTTTTATAAGCCTTAGTGCTTTAAAGCTAGCTGCCTTACTATAAAACCTTATACCGAATATACTATTAGGTGCCGACCTAAATAGAAGATAGAGAAATCCTAACTAGACATTTAACTATATTCTATATCTATACTCTTCTACTTAGTATTACTTCCTAGATATAAAGGATACTACTATACGCCTACGGAATCTACTATAAATACTAGCGTAGCTATAACTAAAGAAGACGACTTTTAGAAGTTTATAAATAGAAAGAAAATATATAGACGAGAAGAACGCCTTGCCCGGCTGCCGAAGGAATACTACTAGATTAAAGAACTCTAGAATAAGATAGAAGCGGATATACTCCCTCCTTACTAGAAAGAAGACTATAAAATTAAGCTTAAACCTAACTATAAACCTCCTTATATAAAAAGCTACCGTCTAATATCTTAATAAGAAAACGAAGCGGTTAAGAAATATATTAACGAATATCTCGGAAAAGGGTTTATTCGCCCTAGCTCTTCGGACTATACCGTACCTCTACTTATTATTAGAAAGCTAGGAGGAGAACTTAGGGTCTATATTAACTATAGAGCCCTAAACGCTATTACTAAGAAGAACCGATACCTAATCCTATATATTAATAAAACTCTTACCCAGCTTAGTAAGGCTAAGATCTTTATAAAACTCGACGTTATCTATGCCTTTAACCGGATCCGAATTAAGAAAGGCTATAAGTACCTCACCGCTTTTAACACTCGCTTTAGTTAGTACGAATACCTAGTTATACCCTTTAGGCTCTATAATGCACTAGGCACCTTTTAGAGCTATATTAACAATTCTATACTCGAATACCTAGATAAGTTTTATATAGCGTACCTAGATAATATCCTTATCTATAGTAAAAAGGAGGATAAACACGCCTAAAATATTAATAAAGTCCTCTAACGACTAAAGGACCGTAGTCTCTAACTTAACCTTAATAAATACGAATTTAATATTAGATTAGTTAAGTACCTCGGCCTTATTGTCAGCATAAACGGAATTAAAATAGACCTAGAAAAAGTCTCTACTATTATTAACTAGGAGGCACCGACGTTAGTTAAGAATATATAAGCCTTTCTTAGCTTTGTAAACTTCTACCGCCGCTTTATTAAGAACTTCTCCTATATAGCACGCCCCCTTACTAAGATAATAAAAGAAGAATAATTTACGACTAGGAATAGAAAACGTAAGATAAGATACTAGGAGTTTATATGGGATAATAAGAAATAAGCCGCCTTTAACTAACTATAAGCTACATTCACCTCCGCACCCATCCTTATATATTTCGACCCTAAAAAGAAAATATAGGTTAAAACGGATGCCTTAGACTTTGTTAGTATAGGTATCCTATCGTAGATACACGACGGAGTACTTAAACTAGTTACGTACTTTTCTAAGAAAATATCCTTAACTAAGTATAACTATATAATCTACGATAAAGAGCTACTTACTATTATTCGCTCCTTTAAGACTTAGGAACTAGAACTTATAAGCACTCCTATAGATAAGCCTATTAAGATACTTACGGATTATAAGAACCTAGAGTATTTTATAATAACTAAGCAGCTAACCAGCCGCTAAGCCCGCTAGGCTAAATTTCTATCCGCCTTTAACTTTATTATCTCCTACCGGCTAGATAAATAAGAAGAGAAGCTAGACTCGCTTATAAGGAGGACGTAGGACTTACCGTAAGGAATTAACGACCTAAGGAAGCAACACCGGTTCTAATAACTACTTCGGGACTTAAACCTAGAACCTAATATAAAGATCGCTATTAATTCTATTCTCTTTACTACTAATAACCTAGAGAAGAAGAAGTTAGACTCTTAAGAGCCGGAAGATAACTAGATCTAAGAAACCTAGGAAGCCTAGGAAACCTAGGAAGCCTAGGAAACCTAGAAAGCTAGATAAAAAGACCTCGATATACTTATTAGCGAAGCCTACGAGGAGGATAGAGTAATCTAGGACCTCCGTAGAAGTATTAATACTAGAGATAGACGTGTACTAAGCTACTTAATTAGAAAGGGCTATAAGAAAAATATTTAGGACTTCTTAGTAAAAGATAGTTAGATATAGCTAAAAGACGCGCTTATTATCCTAGACTACTAACTACTACGCCTACGCCTTCTATAGGATTACTACGAAAAACTACTTATAGGATATCTAGGACCTAAAGCTATATATAGAGAGCTTATAGAAAACTACTAGTAGGCTAGATAAAGAGAAGACGTTACTCGTTTCTATAAGAACTATTACTACTACCGCCGCTATAAGCTATACTTAGAGTAAAAGTAAGAACTACTTAAACCGCTACCTATTCCCTAATAGAAGTAGCTCTACGTAATTCTAGACTTTATAGAAAAACTACCGCTATATACTAGGAAGAATTAAAGATACTAATACTATCTAGTTATTATAGACCGTTTAACTAAAGAAAAAGATCTACGAGCTAATAATAATACTAGGTACTAAAGAAACCGTAGAGGCTCTAAACCGCCGCCTCTTTATATACGAGGTTTTCTAATAGATATTATCTCCGACTAAGGTAGCGCTATAGACTTCTACATCTATAGAAGAACTATAGAACGATATAACGTAAAGATTAAAATATTAACTACCTTTTACCCCTAGACTAACGGCTAGAGCGAGAGCTCTATTAAAAGTCTTAAAAAGTACCTCCGGATATATATTAACTATACGTAAGATAACTAGGTCGACTTTCTACCTAAAGCTAAATTTTATAGCTAATACGTATATTAGCGCATTAACTAGTATATCGCTATTCTTCGCCGATAACGGATTCCATCTACGCACTAGCTTAGAGCCTATAAAAATCTACTAAGATACTAGAAAAGTAGAAGTAATTAGAGTAGACCGGTTAGTTAAAAGGTTAAATACTATATAAGAAGCTTCCTCTAAGAATAACTAGCCTAGATATAAGAAGAATAAGCCCGCTACGCAGATAAATTCCGCTAGCTACACCCTACTTTCCGTATAGGCGATAAAGTATTTATTAACGCCCGAGGACTTTAACCTAGAACGGAATAGTAAGTCTCTCTTACTAAAGAATCTTAGTCCGTAGGAATTACTAGGTTAATTAACGCAAAGTATACGAAGTTACTATACCTCCTTATATATAAGAGAAAGAAATCTTCCCTATATTCTACCCCTAGAAGCTATACCTTACCCTAGATAATCTATACCCGGGTTAGGTCTAGGAGCCTAGCCTAGTATACGTAATCTTTAATAAGGACGAGAATAAAACTTATAAGAAGTAGAAAGTACTAGAGGTAGTAGACTACCGAAATTTAAGATATAGAGTATTAGTATAAGATTATCTTTATAGGTAACTAGGACGAGTAGAACTCTAATTCCCTATAGTAATACTAGGGTAACTATAAGAATACTTCTAATAAAATCCGTAAGTACTACGTATACTATAAGGACGCGCCCGAGCTACCCGAATTTTTAAGAAGCTTAGCGGACCTCGCTTAGAGAAGGAGGAGATTAGTATTAGACCTCTTAAGCGCTACTATTCTAGATAACTAGGTAGATACTTAATAGTAACTAGAGGCCCTAACTTTACTAAGAATAACTCGGTTAGATACTAGGGCCACGGGCCTAGCGCTAAGCGACTAGGTATATTTACTCTTCGCCCTCTCTTTCTAGACTCTCTTTCCTTTCTCCTTATATATAGATAAATTTATTTCTTCCCGATATAGTTCCCTTACGGGTCTATACGGGGCTAGCTATCTATAGTATTTTTATACGAGGAGGAAAATCTTTTCGGCCTAGTAAAAACCCCTTCTCTCTCTCTAGATATACTATCCTATACTAGTTCTTATTTTTTCTTCTTACTAGTAGCGGCTGCTATAGCAGCCCTATATTTACCTACTAGATCTATCTCTTTAGTCCTTATTCTCGTAGTTATCCGGGTCCTAGTAGTCCTAGTAGTCCTAGTTATTCTTCTAGTTCCTCTTTCTAGTTTCTTCCTATATTAGTTTCCTTACTAGGCTAAATTACTTAAGTAGCCCTAAGTATAAGAACTAGTCTATTACTACTTTAATCCCCTTCTTTATTAAGAGAAGGGAGTAGTAGTCCGTAGTCCCTACCCTTTAGAGCATCTATATTCTACCCTATTAGAAGTAGAAATAGAAGAGGAGAATATACTTTAGAGTTTATCTATACTAGCTATATAGATAGGTAGGACTAGGGTATCCTAGCACCTTACGCCTTAAGAGGAAGTCCTCTAGTCTAATATACTCTATATATAATAGAGTAGCGAGTATACTCTATAGCTTAGATAGTTCGCTATAGATTTATCTAATTTTTAGGTTCTACTATATACTTTAGGCTACTAGCTTATCTTATCTTCCCTAGCTAGTAGACTTTATCTATCTCTCCTTCTACTTATTCCTATATACTATACGTAGCTTCGTTCGCTCCGGAAGACTCTAGTAGGTAGAGAGATAGTAGTTAAGAAGTAAGTTTACCTTTTTTCTAAGTAGGGTTCTTCTAGTAGGGCTAGTAGCGCCTCTAGTACTTAGAGTAGCCCGAGCTATCTATTTAATACTCTAGTAAGTTTTCTCTACTACTATCGCGACTAGGCTATCCCTAGCTCTAATAGCCTAGGCTAGTACTAGTTCGTCTAGGTATAGTAAGAGTAGAGGAATCTCTATCTTATACTCTAAGGTTTATATACTAGTTAACTTATACGCCCCTAAGATAGTGCGTAGGTACTAGTTTTAGATCTTCTTTAGTAGCTAGATAGTTATTTTTCTCTACCCTAGGATTCCCTCTAGGGTATACTATACCCTATAGCCGTAGGTAAGAACTAGCCTTACTACGGCCGTATAGATATAACGGGCTTTAGTAAATAAGGCTCCCTAGGTAGACGCCGCGAGTCTAGAGAGAGATATATACTATTTAATTACCTTAGCTCCTATTTCCCTAATATAGGGTCCCTATCTAAGCTTATTATCTACGTAGACTTCTAGAATCTTAATTATAGGCTCTAGGCATCTAGTAAATCTAGAGATACGGATCCCTACTACTATATTAAATCTCCTTAGTTTCCTTATAAAATAAATAAGGTAATACTTATTAAGCGAGAAAGCTAACCCGTAGGTAGCTGCCTAGTACTCGCAAATTTAATATGCTCCCTCTAGTATCCTATAGTTCTATTCTATAGATCTACTAAAGATTAGAATATTAGTATTATCGACGAATCTAAGGGGGAAGGTATTACCCCTACGTAGCTATATAAGTAGATTAGAAGTAAAGAATAGGTAGAGTATCGGCGATAGTAAGGATCTCTAGGGAATCCCGGTTAAGGTCTAGATTAGTAGACTAGTAAAGTCTCCGAAGGATAGCTAAGTAGTACGGTCCTATAGAAAGAATCGGGTAAATCTTTCTACCT
The DNA here is from genome assembly GCA_011503125.2 of Botryosphaeria dothidea. Taxonomy (NCBI): domain Eukaryota; kingdom Fungi; phylum Ascomycota; class Dothideomycetes; order Botryosphaeriales; family Botryosphaeriaceae; genus Botryosphaeria; species Botryosphaeria dothidea. The sequence goes on from WWBZ02000011.1 coordinate 873,027, forward strand.
ATTCTAGGAGTTTTACTATTCTTATATTATAGAGAAGCCTTCTATAAGATACGTAGTTATATACTCCCGAGATATCTAGGCTAAGGACTAAAGCCACTAGCCCTAAGTCTTATACCTAGATAGTATAGATCTATTCTATAAGTAGATTAAGAGCTACTACTACGGATCTATTTCTCCTAGCTCCTATCTATATATTAGGGAGTAGGCCGTATACTTTAGTAGCCTAGGAGATTCTATCTACTATAATCCTCTTAAGTAGCTTCCCTAGCGTATTAAGTAAAGTAATCGGCCTAAATAACTTGGCTTTAGTATAGTCGTCTCTCTATAGTTTTCTAAGGACTACGGTAATAGAGCTTTTAAACTACCTAGGGTAGTATCTAAGTGCGAGGCATCTCTAGAAGAGTCTAGTAAGGGGTCTCCTTAGTATCTTAGCGTATTACTTTAGAAACCTATTAGTAATCTTATCTAAGCCTAGTACCTTATCTAAGGGAAGCTTCTTAATAGTATAGAGGACCTACTCTTTAGTAAGGTCTTAGGGAATCTCTACTAGTACTAAGTATATATATCTATCTAGATCTAAGAGGTCGGTAGCCCTAGGAGGTAGGAAGAACTAGTTAGTAAGGATTTCTACCTTAGACTAGTTATCGTAATATAGTTATTTATCTACTCCCTAGAGGGGTGGGAACTAAGGTAGGGCTAGAGGTTCTAGTACTCTTATTCTTACCTACTTTAAGAGCTTCTAGAGTATAGATAGGTCCGAAGTAATCTTAGCTACTATTCTACGCTATACTTTTATTCTATCTCTTCTAATCTACCTCTTCTTACTATTAGTAATAGTTTAGTATACTACCTAGTCCTCCTCCCTCCCTATAGCCGTCTACTTTCTTCTAGCTACTCTAGCCTAGTATACTAGGTCCGAATACTCCTTTATCTATTATATAGAGGCCTAGGGCGAGAGTCTCGCTACTAGGATAGTCTCTTAGATTATTCTTTAAATAGCCTCTTAGAGTAGTATAGTAAAGTAATCTAAGTCTACTTTAGTATTAAGAGGGGCTACTTTAAGGTATTCGAGCTTTAATTAGAGTATATTATTAGTTCTCTTCTAGTCTACTTTCTTCTACTAAGGCCTTAGAGGGCGTAGTTCTACGGGGGTATTTCTCTTTATATATAGATTTTTAGTTAAAAGTAATACTATTATTTCGGCTTTACTACCTTATAATTCTTTAGAGTATTTATATTCTACTCTATTAGAAGTAGGGGTAGAAGAGGAGAATATACTTTAGGGTTTATCTATACTAGCCGTATAGATAGGTAGAACTAGAGTATTCTAGTATCTTACGCCTTAAGAGGAAGTTCTCTAGTCTAATATACTCTATACGTAGTAGGATAGCGAGTATACTCTATAGCTTAGATAGTTCGCTATAGATTTATCTAATTTTTAGGTTCTACTATATACTTTAGGCTACTAGCTTATCTTATCTTTCCTAGCTAATAGACTTTATCTATCTCTTCTTCTACTTATTCCTATATACTATATATAGCTTCGTTCGCTTTAGAAGACTCTAGTAAGTAGAGAGGTAGTAGTTAAGAAGTAAGTTTATCTTTTTTCTAAGTAGGGTTCTTCTAGTAGGGCTAGTAGCGCCTCTAGTACTTAGAGTAGCCCGAGCTATCTATTTAATACTCTAGTAAGTTTCCTCTACTACTACCGCGACTAGGCTATCTTTAGCTCTAATAGTCTAGACTAGTACTAGTTCGTCTAGGTATAGTAAGAGTAGGGGAATCCCTATCTTATACTCTAAGATTTATATACTAGTTAACTTATACGCCCTTAAGATAGTACGTAGGCACTAGTTTTAGATCTTCTTTAGTAGCTAGATAGTTGTTTTTCTCTACTCTAGGATTCCCTCTAGGGTATACTATACCCTATAGCCGTAGGTAAGGACTAGCCTTACTACGGCCGTATAGATATAACGGGCTTTAGTAAATAAGGCTCCCTAGGTAGACGCCGCGAGTCTAGAGAGAGATATGTACTATTTAATTGCCTTAGCTCCTATTTCCCTAATATAGGGTTCCTATCTAAGCTTATTATCTACGTAGACTTCTAGAATCTTAATTATAGGCTCTAGGTATCTAGTAAATCTAGGGATACGGATCCCTGCTGCTATATTAAATCTCCTTAGTTTTCTTATAAAATAAATAAGGTAATACTTATCGGGCGAGAAAGCTAACCCGTAGGTAGCTGCCTAGTACTCGCAAATTTAATATACTCCCTCTAGTGTCCTATAGTTCTATTCTATAGATCTACTAAAGGTTAGAATATTAGTATTATCGACGAATCTAAGGGGGAAGGTATTACCCCTACGTAGCTATATAAGTAGGTTAGATATAAAGAATAGATAGAGTATCGGCGATAGTAAGGATCCCTAGGGAATCCCGGTTAAGGTCTAGATTAATAGACTAGTAAAGTCTCCGAAGGATAGCTAAGTAGTACGATCCTATAGAAAGAATCGGGTGAATCTTTCTACCTATTCTAGGAGTTTTGCTATCCTTATATTATAGAGAAGCCTTCTATAAGATATATAGTTATATACTCCCGAGATATCTAGGCTAAGGACTAAAGCTACTAGCCCTAGGTCTTATACCTAGATAGTATAGATCTATTCTATAAGTAGGTTAAGAGCTACTACTACGGATCTGTTTCTCCTAGCTTCTATCTATATATTAGGGAGTAGGCCGTATACTTTAGTAGTCTAGGAGATTCTATCTACTATAATCCTCTTAAGTAGCTTCCCTAGCGTATTAAGTAAAGTAATCGGCCTAAATAACTTGGCTTTAGTATAGTCGTCCCTCTATAGTTTCCTAAGGACTACGATAATAGAGCTTTTAAACTACCTAGGGTGGTATCTAAGTACGAGGCATCTCTAGAAGAGTTTAGTAAGGGGTCTCCTTAGTATCTTAGCGTATTACTTTAGGAACCTATTAGTAATCTTATCTAGGCCTAGTACCTTATCTAGGGGAAGCTTCTTAATAGTATAGAGGACCTACTCTTTAGTAAGGTCTTAGGGAATCTCTACTAGTACTAGGTATATATACCTATCTAGATCTAAGAGGTCGGTAGCCCTAGGAGGTAGGAAGAACTAGTTAGTAAGGATTTCTACCTTAGACTAGTTATCGTAATATAGTTATTTATCTACTTTCTAGAGGGGTAGGAACTAAAATAGGGCTAGAGGTTCTAGTACTCTTATTCTTATCTACTTTAAGAGCTTCTAGAGTATAGATAGGTTCGAAGTAATCTTAGCTACTATTCTACGCTATACTTTTATTCTATCTCTTCTAATCTACCTCTTCTTACTATTAGTAATAGTTTAGTATACTACCTAGTCCTCCTCCCTCTCTATAGCCGTCTACTTCCTTCTAGCTACTCTAGCCTAGTATACTAGGTCCGAATACTTCTTTATCTATTATATAGAGGCCTAGAGCGAGGGTCTCGCTACTAGAATAGTCTTCTAGATTATCCTTTAGATAGCCTCCTAGAGTAGTATAGTAAAGTAATCTAGGTCTACTTTAGTATTAAGAGGGGTTGCTTTAAGGTGTTCGAGCTTTAATTAGAGTATATTATTAGTTCTCTTCTAGTCTACTTTCTTCTACTAGAATCTTAGGGGGCGTAGTTCTACGGGGGTAGGAGAAAAATTAAGTATAGTAAGGATAGGTAGGTAGTTAGAGGATGATTCGAGCTCCTAGCTAACTCTATAGCTAAGAATTCTCTCCTCTAGCTACCATAATATAAAGATAAGGTCTAGAGTACTCTCGCTACTACTATCTCGTCTAGTAATAGTACCCCTTAGAAGGGCTAGGTTAAGATTAGCTGTAGTAGCTATCTTAATTAGGTTATCCGCTAGGGTGTAGTATATTAGGGAGGTTATATCTTCCTAGATAGGATAGTAGAGGTTAAAGTCCCCTAGGAGAATATGCTCCCCTAGTTTTCTAAGAACTTCCGGTAGAAGAGATAGAGTTTCTAGCGCTATACTAGTATAAGAGGCTAGCGGGGGATTATAGTAGTTATAGATATAGATTATATATATCCTAGTAATAAGGGATAGTATAATAAGATCTAGTAAATAGACTATTGCTTGCCAGGAATCGGGGCTAATAGCCTTGCTTATAAAGAAGTAGGTTCTTGCTACTTCCTTCTAGGGAAAAACTATATAGTAGGTAGAGTATCTTACTATTGTCTTAACCCTCGGGTTCCTCTAAGGTTCCTAGATAGCTAGGATATAGTAGATCTTTAGGTCCACTTCCTTAAAGAGCGGGAGTATTACCCTATTCTTACTCTTATAGACGTTATACTATATAATAGAGAGAGAGCCTATATCTAATATTAACTTTCTTCTATCTCTAGGTCCGGCTACGAGGGGGCTAGTAGTGTAGGCTATAAGGAGGGAGTTCCCGCGGGCTCCTCTAAGGCGTGTTATAAGCTATTAAGTCCGGTAAACCTTATTTAGTTAGGAGGCGGGGGGCGGCTTAAGTCTCTTAGCCTGCCTAGTCCCCTCTTAACCGGCTCCTCCTCCCTAATTCTCTTCCTTAGTCTAACGGTTAACTAGTTAGTTTAAGGCTATATTTTAGTTATTAGGGGTCCTTCCCGGTACCTTTCTAGTGCTACTAGGCGGGTCTAGGCGGCCTTAGTATAGTAGACTCTACGTGCTAGGTAGAAGTTGCTCTAGACTATATACTTTTAAGAGTAGTTTACGTACTATATACTTTCCTTAGAGTAGTCCCTAGTATTATATGCCTTGCTACACTATCCGTACTTTTCCTCCTTTTTATAATAGTTAGTAATATATCCGTAGGCCTGGTACTTAAAATACTGGGTTACTATAAAGGCTACGTTATAGTACTACGCTATATAGATAGCAAAGTTAATAATAAGCTCCTTATTAATAATCTAATTAGCGGTTTCGGGGTTTATAGTACTAAGGATAATAGCCGAGTAAGTTTTCCCCTCTAGGAGCTTCCTCTTTAGCTAGGCTAGCTTGCTAATACGTAGTTCTAGGTATAGAGATAGATTCTACTCCTAGATAGTTTAGATAGTTTAGGGGTCTATAGTGTCGATTTCTTCTCGAGGGACGTTATATACTAGCACTAAGTATAGCTACTAGTTAGGCCTAACTTCTTTTCCTAGTCCTATAGTCTATTTCTAGTCCTAGAGAAGGGCTATTCTAGTTGCTTTATCCGGTATAAAGATCTTAACGTCTCTACTAGGGAGCTTCTTAGTAGCAAGTACTTTCTTATACGCCTAGCTTTTTCCTACCTAGATCTTTCTAATAATTACCTTATTTAAGAGCTTAGCTATTTCTTATCTATTTACTATCTCTAGAAAGTAGAGGGTAAGTTTAGTAGTAGCTAGGGGGGTAGAGGGCTTCGGGGCTACTTAGGCTATAATTTATACCTAGCTACGAGTATTAGGTATAGGTATAGAGGTAGCCTAGATACGGTTAACTATCTTTTAGACCTATTAGACCTCTTTAAGAATATTCTTAAGGCCTAGCTCCTTAGTAGCTACCTCCTAATAGATAGTAATATAATCCTAGAAGATTATCTTAGTAATATCGAGAAAATTTTTTACCTAGCTAGAGAGGACTAAAGGGAGGCTAGCGGATGTTTATAGGGCTTAGAGGAGGGTATCTGCTGTTTTTAAGGCTCTCTTAACGTATTCTACGCTATACTAGGTACTCTACGGTTTCTTAGGGGTGTATTAGGGCTAAGTAGAGGTAGTTACTAGGGGAGGCTGTTCGCCTCTTTCTATATCCTCTATATTAACTACTTCGCGGCTATAGTTGTCTTAAGTACTATTTTAGGACTCGCGAAGCCTAGGAGAGTCCCTAGGGCCCTCTCCCGGCGCCGTAGCTTAGGGTCGATTTTTTAGTATAGTTATATTTTTTACGTATTAGTTCTATTCTATAGATCTACTAAAGATTAAGATATTAGTATTATCGACGAATCTAAGGAGGAAGATATTACTCCTACGTAGCTATATAAGTAGATTAGAAATAAAGAATAGATAGAGTATCGGCGATAGTAAGAATTCCTAGAAAATCCCGGTTAAAATCTAGATTAGTAGACTAGTAAAGTCTCCGAAGAATAGCTAAGTAGTACGGTCCTATAGAAAGGATCGAGTAAATCTTTCTACCTATTCTAGGAGTTTTACTATTCTTATATTATAGAGAAGCCTTCTATAAGATACGTAGTTATATACTCCCGAGATATCTAGGCTAAGAACTAAAGCTACTAGCTCTAGGTCTTATACTTAGATAGTATAGATCTATTCTATAAGTAGATTAAGAGCTACTACTATAGATCTATTTCTTCTAGCTTCTATCTATATATTAGAGAGTAGGCTATATACTTTAGTAGTCTAGGAGATTCTATCTACTATAATCCTCTTAAGTAGCTTTCTTAGCGTATTAAGTAAAGTAATCGGCCTAAATAACTTAGCTTTAGTATAGTTATTCCTCTATAGTTTTCTAAGAACTACGATAATAGAGCTTTTAAACTATCTAAAGTAGTATCTAAGTACGAAATATCTCTAGAAGAGCCTAGTAAGGAGTCTTCTTAGTATCTTAGCGTATTACTTTAGGAATCTATTAGTAATCTTATCTAGGCCTAGTATTTTATCTAGGGAAAGCTTCTTAATAGTATAGAGAACCTACTCTTTAGTAAGGTTTTAGGGAATCTCTACTAGTACTAGATATATATATCTATTTAGATCTAAGAGGTCGGTAGCTCTAGGAGGTAGAGAGAACTAGTTAGTAAGGATTTCTATCTTAGACTAGTTATCGTAATATAGTTATTTATCTACTCTCTAGAGGAGTAGAAACTAAGATAGGGCTAGAGGTTCTAGTATTCTTATTCTTATCTACTTTAAGAGCTTCTAGAGTATAGATAGATCCGAAGTAATCTTAGCTACTATTCTACGCTATACTTTTATTCTATCTCTTCTAATCTATCTCTTCTTACTATTAGTAATAGTTTAGTATACTATCTAGTTCTTCTCCCTCCCTATAGCCGTCTACTTTCTTCTAGCTACTCTAGCCTAGTATACTAGATTCGAATACTTCTTTATCTATTATATAGAGGCCTAGGGCGAGGATCTCGCTACTAGAATAGTCTTCTAGATTATTCTTTAGATAGCCTCCTAGAGTAGTATAGTAAAGTAATCTAGGTCTACTTTAGTATTAAAAGAGGCTACTTTAAGATATTCGAGCTTTAATTAGAGTATATTATTAGTTCTCTTCTAGTCTACTTTCTTCTATTAGAGTCTTAGAGAGCGTAGTTCTACGAAGATAGAAGAAAAATTAAGTATAGTAAGAATAGATAGGTAGTTAGAAGATAATTCGAGCTCCTAGCTAACTCTATAGCTAAGAATTCTCTTCTCTAGCTACTATAATATAAAGATAAGGTCTAGAGTACTCTCGCTACTACTATCTCGTCTAGTAATAGTATCTCTTAGAAGAGCTAGATTAAGATTAGCTACGATAGCTATCTTAATTAGGTTATCCGCTAAGATATAGTATATTAGAGAGATTATATCTTTCTAGATAGAATAGTAGAGGTTAAAGTCCTCTAGAAGAATATACTTCCCTAGTTTTCTAAGAACTTCTAGTAAAAGAGATAAAGTTTCTAGCGCTATACTAGTATAAGAGGCTAGCGGGGGATTATAGTAGTTATAGATATAGATTATATATATTCTAGTAATAAGAGATAGTATAATAAGATCTAGTAAATAGACTATTACTTACTAGAAGTCGGGGCTAATAGCCTTACTTATAAAGAAGTAGATTCTTACTACTTTCTCTTAGAGAAAAACTATATAGTAGATAGAATATTTTACTATTATCTTAACCCTCGAGTTTCTCTAAGATTCTTAGATAGCTAGGATATAGTAGATCTTTAGGTCTACTTCCTTAAAGAGCGGAAGTATTACTCTATCCTTACTCTTATAGACGTTATACTATATAATAGAGAGAGAGCCTATATCTAATATTAACTTTCTTCTATCTCTAGGTCCGGCTACGAGGAAGCTAGTAGTATAGGCTATAAGAAGGGAGTTCCCGCGGGCTTCTCTAAGGCGTATTATAAGCTATTAAGTCCGGTAAACCTTATTTAGTTAGAAGGCGGGGGGCGGCTTAAGTCTCTTAGCCTACCTAGTTTTCTCTTAACCGGCTTCTTCTTTCTAATCCTCTTTTTTAGTCTAACGGTTAACTAGTTAGTTTAAAACTATATTTTAGTTATTAGGAGTTCTTCCTAGTATCTTTCTAGTACTACTAGGCGGGCCTAGGCGGCCTTAGTATAGTAGGCTCTACGTACTAGATAGAAGTTACTCTAGGCTATATATCTTTAAGAGTAGTTTACGTATTATATACTTTTCTTAGAGTAGTTCCTAGTATTATATACCTTACTATACTATCCGTACTTTTTCTTCTTTTTATAATAGTTAGTAATATAACCGTAGGCCTAGTACTTAAAATACTAGATTACTATAAAGGCTACGTTATAGATAGATAGATAAATTTATTTCTTCCCGATATAGCTCCCTTACGGGTCTATATAGGGCTAGCTATTTATAGTTATTTTACTTAAGAGAGAAAACCTTATCGCCTAGTAAAAACCCCTTCTTTCTATCTAGGCCTATTTATTTCTACTAGTTCTATTTTTTCTTCTTACCGGTAGCGGCTACTATAGTAGCCCTATATTCGCCTACTAGCTCTATCTTTTTAGTTCTTATTCTCGTAGTTATTCGGGTTCTAGTATTCCCGGTAGTCCTCCTAGTTCCTCTTCCTAGTTATCCTTTTAGATTAGTTTTCTAGTAAGACTAAACTAACTAAGTAGCCCTAGGCGTAGGAACTAGCCTATTACTACTTTAATCTTCTTCTTTATTAAAAGAAAGAAGTAGTAGTCCGTAGTCCCTACTCTTTAGAGTATTTATACTCTATTTTATTAGAAGTAGGAGTAGAAGAGGAGGATATACTTTAGGGTTTATCTATACTAGCCGTATAAATAGATAGAACTAGAATATCCTAGTACCTTACGCCTTAAGAGGAAGTTCTTTAGTCTAATATACTCTATACGTAGTAGAGTAGCGAGTATACTCTATAGCTTAGATAGTTCGCTATAGATTTATCTAATTTTTAGGTTCTACTATATACTTTAGGCTACTAGCTTATCTTATCTTTTCTAGCTAGTAGACTTTATCTATCTCTCCTTCTACTTATTCCTATATACTATATATAGCTTCGTTCGCTCTAAGAGACTCTAGTAGATAGAGGAGTAGTAGTTAAGGAGTAAGTTTACCTTTTTTCTAAGTAGAATTCTTTTAGTAAAGCTAGTAGCGCCTCTAGTACTTAGAGTAGTCTAAGCTATCTATTTAATACTCTAGTAAGTTTCCTTTACTACTATCGCGACTAGGCTATTTCTAGCTTTAATAGCCTAGACTAGTACTAGTTCGTCTAGGTATAGTAAGAGTAGAGGAATCTCTATTTTATACTTTAAGATTTATATATTAGTTAACTTATACGCCCCTAAGATAGTACGTAGGTACTAGTTTTAGATCTTCTTTAGTAGCTAGATAGTTATTTTTCTCTACTTTAGAATTCTCTCTAGAGTATACTATATTCTATAGCCGTAGGTAAGGACTAGCCTTACTACGGCCGTATAGATATAACGGGCTTTAGTAAATAAGGCTTTCTAGATAGACGCCGCGAGTCTAGAGAGAGATATATACTATTTAATTACCTTAGCTTCTATTTCTCTAATATAGGGTTCCTATCTAAGCTTATTATCTACGTAGACTCCTAGAATCTTAATTATAGGCTCTAGATATCTAGTAAATCTAGGGATACGGATCTCTACTACTATATTAAATCTCCTTAGTTTCCTTATAAAATAAATAAGGTAATACTTATCGGGCGAGAAAGCTAACCCGTAGGTAGCTACCTAGTACTCGTAAATTTAATATACTCCCTCTAGTATCCTATAGTTCTATTCTATAGATCTACTAAAGGTTAGAATATTAGTATTATCGACGAATCTAAGGGGGAAGATATTACTTCTACGTAGCTATATAAGTAGGTTAGAAGTAAAGAATAGGTAGAGTATCGGCGATAGTAAGAATTCCTAGAAAATCCTAGTTAAGGTCTAGATTAGTAGACTAGTAAAGTCTCCGAAGAATAGCTAAGTAGTACGGTTCTATAGAAAGAATCGGGTAAATCTTTCTACCTATTCTAGAAGTTTTACTATCCTTATATTATAGAGAAGCCTTCTATAATATACGTAGTTATATACTTCCGAGATATCTAAGCTAAGGACTAAAGCTACTAGCCCTAGATCTTATATCTAAATAGTATAAATCTATTCTATAAATAGGTTAAGAGCTGCTACTACGGATCTATTTCTTTTAGCTTCTATCTATATATTAGAGAGTAGGCCGTATACTTTAGTAGCCTAGAAGATTCTATCTACTATAATCCTCTTAAGTAGCTTCTCTAGCGTATTAAGTAAAGTAATCGGCCTAAATAACTTAGCTTTAGTATAGTCGTTCCTTTATAGTTTTCTAAGGACTACGATAATAGAGCTTTTAAACTATCTAAAGTAGTATCTAAGTACGAGGTATTCCTAGAAGAGCCTAGTAAGGGGTCCCCTTAGTATCTTAGCGTATTACTTTAGGAACCTATTAGTAATTTTATCTAGGTCTAGTACCTTATCTAGGGGAAGCTTCTTAATAGTATAGAGAACCTACTTTTTAGTAAGATCTTAGAGAATCTCTACTAGTACTAGGTATATATATCTATCTAGATCTAAGAGGTCGGTAGCTCTAGAAGGTAGGAAGAACTAGTTAGTAAGGATTTCTACCTTAAACTAGTTATCGTAATATAGTTATTTATCTACTCTCTAGAGGGGTAGGAACTAAGATAGAGCTAGAGGTTCTAGTACTCTTATTCTTATCTACTTTAAGAGCTTTTAGAGTATAGATAGGTCCGAAGTAATCTTAGCTACTATTCTACGCTATACTTTTATTCTATCTCTTCTAATCTACCTCTTCTTACTATTAGTAATAGTTTAGTATACTATCTAGTCCTCCTCCCTCTCTATAGCCGTCTACTTTCTTCTAGCTACTCTAGCCTAATATACTAAGTCCGAATACTTCTTTATCTATTATATAGAGGCCTAGGACGAGAATCTCGCTACTAGAATAGTCTCTTAGATTATTCTTTAAATAGCCTCCTAGAGTAGTATAGTAAAGTAATCTAGATCTACTTTAGTATTAAGAGGGGCTACTTTAAGATATTCGAGCTTTAATTAGAGTATATTATTAGTTCTCTTCTAGTCTACTTTCTTCTACTAGAGTCTTAGGGAGCGTAGTTCTACGAAGATAGAAGAAAAATTAAGTATAGTAAGAATAGGTAGGTAATTAGAGAATAATTCGAGCTTCTAGCTAACTCTATAGCTAAGAATTCTCTCCTCTAGCTACCGTAATATAAAGATAAGGTCTAAAGTACTCTCGCTACTACTATCTCGTCTAGTAATAGTACTTCTTAGAAGGGCTAGGTTAAGATTAGCTACGGTAGCTATCTTAATTAGGTTATCCGCTAGAGTATAGTATATTAGGGAGGTTATATCTCTCTAGATAGGATAGTAGAGGTTAAAGTCCCCTAGGAGAATATACTTCTCTAGTTTTCTAAGAACTTCCGGTAGAAGAGATAGGGTTTCTAGCGCTATACTAGTATAAGAGGCTAGCGGGGGATTATAGTAGTTATAGATATAGATTATATATATCTTAGTAATAAGGAATAGTATAATAAGATCTAGTAAATAGACTATTACTTACTAGGAGTCGGGGCTAATAGCCTTACTTATAAAGAAGTAGGTTCTTACTACTTCCTCCTAGGGAAAAACTATATAGTAGGTAGAGTATCTTACTATTATTTTAACTCTCGGGTTCCTCTAAGGTTCCTAGATAACTAGAATATAGTAGATCTTTAGGTCTACTTCCTTAAAGAGCGGAAGTATTACTCTATTCTTACTCTTATAGACGTTATACTATATAATAGAGAGAGAGCCTATATCTAATATTAACTTTCTTCTATCTCTAGGTCCGGCTACGAGAGGGCTAGTAGTATAGGCTATAAGAAGGGAGTTTCCGCGGGCTTCTCTAAAGCGTGTTATAAGCTATTAAGTCCGGTAAACCTTATTTAGTTAGAAGGCGGGGGGCGGCTTAAGTCTCTTAGCCTACCTAGTCCCCTCTTAACCGGCTCCTCCTTTCTAATTTTCTTTCTTAGTCTAACGGTTAACTAGTTAGTTTAAGGCTATATTTTAGTTATTAGGGGTCCTTTCCGGTGCCTTTCTAGTACTACTAAACGGGCCTAGGCGGCCTTAGTATAGTAGGCTCTACGTACTAGGTAGGAGTTACTCTAGACTATATACCTTTAAGAGTAGTTTACGTACTATATACTTTTCTTAGAGTAGTCTCTAGTATTATATACCTTACTATACTATCCGTACTTTTCCTTCTTTTTATAATAGTTAGTAATATAACCGTAGGCCTAGTATTTAAAATACTAGGTTACTATAAAGGCTACGTTATAGTACTACGCTATATAGATAGTAAAGTTAATAATAAGCCCCTTATTAATAATCTAGTTAGCGGTTTCGGAGTTTATAGTACTAAGGATAATAGCCGAGTAAGTTTTCCCCTCTAGAAGCTTCCTCTTTAGCTAGGCTAGCTTACTAATACGTAGTCCTAGATATAAAGATAGGTTCTACTTCTAGATAGTTTAGATAGCTTAGGGGTCTATAGTGTCGATTCCTTCTCGAGGGACGTTATATACTAGTACTAAGTATAGCTACTAGTTAGGCCTAACTTCTTTTCCTAGTTCTATAGTCTATTTCTAGTCTTAGAGAAGGGCTATTCTAGTTACTTTATCTAGTATAAAGATTCTAACGTCTCTACTAGGGAGCTTCTTAGTAGTAAGTATTTTCTTATACGCCTAGCTTTTTCCTACCTAGATCTTTCTAATAATTACCTTATTTAAGAGCTTAGCTATTTCTTATCTATTTACTATCTCTAGAAAGTAGAGGGTAAGTTTAGTAGTAGCTAGGGGGGTAGGGGGCTTCGGGGCTACTTAGGCTATAATTTATACCTAGCTACGAGTGTTAGGTATAGATATAGAGGTAGCCTAGATACGGTTAACTATCTTTTAGACCTATTAGACCTCTTTAAGGATATTCTTAAGGCCTAGCTCCTTAGTAGCTACCTTCTAGTAAATAGTAATATAATTCTAGAAGATTATCTTAGTAATATCGAGAAAATTTTTTATCTAGCTAGAGAGGACTAAAGAGAGGCTAGCGGATATTTATAGGGCTTAGAGGAGGGTATCTGCTGTTTTTAAGGCTCTCTTAACGTATTCTACGCTATACTAGGTACTCTACGGTTTCTTAGGGGTATATTAGGGCTAGGTAGAGGTAGTTACTAGGGGAGGCTGTTCGCCTCTTCCTATATCCTCTATATTAACTACTTCGCGGCTACAGTTGTCTTAAGTACTGTTTTAGGACTCGCGAAGCCTAGGAGAGTCCCTAGGGCCCTCTCCCGGCGCCGTAGCTTGGGGTCGATTTTTTAGTGTGGTTATGTTTTTAGCCTAAATATAGAAAATAATAAGGTGGTTTTCTATAATATACTCTTTAAATTCTAAGAGACGTAACCTCTTAGAAAGTAACGTGGCGATGTATAGTATAAATAAGGCACGTGTACGAAGTATCTATCCGTTAATAGGACTGTTTTCTTTTAGATATAGAAGCTGAAATCTAGTAGCTTATATAACATCTTTTCTATTATTATTACTCTTACCTAGTATAAGATTTAGGTTTTATAAATAGAGCTATAAGATTATATTATAGCGCTTACCATTGCTTCCGCTTCGGCGCGGGTTACGGCAGAAGGAGCACTCATCGCATAATACCAAAAATACAGTGTTGGTTGGTTTAAAACCGAAAATAGCACAGGCTCCTCACATTTT